>CAUYQV010050794.1:0-10024 GCA_963574575.1 Galagoides demidoff
CCTCCAACTCCTGGGCTCAAGCGAGTCTCCTGCCTCCGCCTCCCAAGTAGCTGGGACCACAGGCGCCCGCCACAACGCCCGGCCATTTTTTGGTTGCAGCCATCATTGTTGTTTGGCGGGCCCGGGCTGGGGGTTCGAACCCGCCACCTTAGGTGTATGTGGCTGGCGCCTTAGCCGATTGAGCCACAGGCGCCGAACCAAAAGGTGACTTCTTAAGGGATGCTTCAAGATAAGAATACTGTATCATAAATTAACAGCCAACCAAAGATGCAAAATAATTTTTAAAATAAAATTTTAAGCTTACTTCTGAAATTTTTCAATTAATTTCTTCACCATTTTGTCTGTGATGCCAGGGCAGGCAGCTTCGGCCACAGCAATACTTTTCTCAAGTTCTTCAATTGCCTGATTCCTGCTAGCATTATTTTCATCCTGCTGTTTAAGCTGAGGAAGATTAAAAGTTGTAACATTTCAAATATTATATACTCTTTAACATAGATATTCAATGCTAATGGACCTGGACTTACCTCAGCAAATGCAGGTGTGATTATCATTGACAAACAGCTCAGGGTTTGCACAAGATCTTGTTCCTTTGAACAAATAATGTAGATTATACACATGAAATTAAAATAGTCATGCTTTTCTTATTCTATAATAAATATAAACTAATTTGAATCTTCCACTGCCCAAAGTCCCTAGTCCCTATGCTTTCTATCAGTAACCTTTATTCATCATCCAGAAGTCTTTTAACTTCCAGGATTAGAATAAATATCTATGATTTCCTGGGCTTATGTGTCTCCAGGTGAAATGCATTTAAAAAATACCCATGGCCCTTAAACAACTTTTATTAATTAGCTCAAAGCCAATAACAATGAAGAATACTGTGTACATGGTGAGACAGACAGGCATTTAGGCATGTTAAATCCTAACAACGTGGGGTCATTGTAATCTCACAACACAATTTTTAAAAGTCTATCAAGAGGCAGTGATGGTCTCCATATACATACTGCGCCATTCTGTAGTTTCTTTGCATCAGGCTTCTTTCGCACAGTGGTAAAGCTCCATTCGGGATGATTGTTATTTTCCTTACTTGTGGATTCCCTAAGGAGGTTGCCAAAGACACTTCTATAAATTCTTAAAGGATTTAGCTTGATGGAAACACGGAATCAATGCAAGTGGACTTGGAAGAGGTAATTGCGCCAATGCTTAAAAAAACTCATTGTATAAAAAAAACACTTGATCTCAGTTTCAGGTGAATACTACATTTTACAAAAGAATAGCCCTTGTTCCAAGTTTTAAGTGTCCTTCAGAATCCCACAGAGACTTTCTACCATATATACATACTTGTCTCCCACCCCTCCCCAGACTGAATTAGGAGCTCCAGTAGCAGACTGTGATTGCTTTACAGTTCCTTGGGTAACTCATGGGCAGCCAGGGCCAACAACCATTAGAACAGGGTACAAGATATCCTGACTTTATCTTTTCAAAACTTGGATAATTTCCCATAAATGAGGGAGTGTGAAGAGTATTATCTAAAAAAATTTGGTGCTGCCTTTGTGCCAGTTTAGCTGGTCGAGGAATAAATTCTGGTATGGCCTATATAGACTTGTCTGGACTAAATTAAGTTAGGGTCTTAAGAGTTTGAATTGTTCATATAAATGCTGCTGTTAAACACCATAACTTTTTCAAGGGGTAAAAATCATACATAAGTGAATATTTAAATGTACCAGTCTGATCATGGTTTGGTATGTGGCCAAGAGGTGGGAAAAGTGTGGAGGTCAGTTCTGTAGAGGGATTTTGCAGGCTGTCATCAAAGTATGAGAACACAGAGTTCCTTACTACTTTGGGCAAACAAATATAACACCTTTAATTGAATCGTATTCCAAAATTTTGTAATATACTCAAGTATCCACTAGGGGTTAGACTGAGACCATTTAAAACTAGAGCTTTTCACTTTCAAGAAAAACATGTTTCCAAATTCATTGTATTCCACAAACTGCGACTGAAAAAGACTTTCACAGTTTCTAAGGTGAAACCTCAGAATAGGGTTTATAATTTTTATGCCAGAACAAGCACACTGGATTATAGCTAAAAGATGGACACTATTAAGACGGGCTCCCCACATAGAAATTAACAATTTGTACATACGAATCAGAGCCCTCGGAATCCGAATCATCATCACTGTGCCCTTCTGCCTTCCATCTTTTAAATCGATCTATCAGTTCAGTCAGGTAAGAAGTTTTCTTTGAATTTTTCACGATGAATTTGTGTTTCAGAAGTTCTTTAGCTGTAGGACGCTAAAAAAAGCAGTAAAGAAAGATACACGACTATTTCTAGACTCTTTATGATTACAAGGGATGGTAAAATCATTAGTATAAAGCCATAAGGCATAAAAGTATGTCTGTAGACATGAACACAACCAAAATGCCGTAGGAAAATGGCCAATTCAATTATTAAAGTGGCTCAAGGCAAACAAATTAAATGTACTACTTTGGGACCCCAATATGTGAAATCCTAATGGTCAAAGGTGGCTTACCTACCAGCAAACTGATAGGCAGGAACTTCTCAAAAGCAGAGAAACACAGAATTTAGAAAGTAAAGTAAAAATTTAAAAACATTTCAAAAACAATGCTTTAATGTACTTTAATTGCATTTACTGTAAAGTGGAAAAAGCTGGTGAAAACGAGAGAGGGTGGCTCGGCACCTGTGGCTCAAGTGGCTAAGGCACCAGCCACATACACCTAAGGTGGCGGGTTCGAATCCAGCCTGGGCCCGCCAAAGAACAATGATGGCTGCAACCAAAAAAACAGCCGGGCGTTGTGGTGGGCACCTGTGATCCCAGCTACTTGGGAAGCTGAGGCAGGAGACTTGCTTGAGCCCAGGAGTTGAAGGTTGCTGTGAGCTATGATGCCATAGCACTCTACCCAGGGCGACAGCTTGAGGCTCTGTCTCAAAAAAAAAAAAAAACTAGCGAGGCTGTAATTTTGTTATTACTTGCACATATCTTATGAACCCCTAATTCTTTTCATGTATACATTAATGCACTTATGGGGTACAGTGTGCTGATTTCATATAGAATTAGGAATGTTTACACCATACTGGTTTATATATATCTCATCTTGTTTACTTATTATGTTAAGACATTTATTCTTTTTTTTTTTTTTCTAGAGACAGTCTCAGTTTGTTGCCCTCGGTGGAGTGCTGTGGCATCACAGCTCACAGCAAACTCCAGCTCTTAGGCTTAGAGTGATTCTCTTCCCTCAGCCTCCCAAGTAGCTAGGACTACAGGTACCTGCCACAACACCTGGCTATTTTTTTGTTGCAGTTTGGCTGAGGCCAGGTTTGAAACCCCCACCCTCGGTATATGGTGCCGACGCCCTACTCACTGAGCCGCCACGTAATTTTGTTCTTATTTGCTCATATCTTATAATTCCTTTTCCATCATGCATCAATTCCCATTGCATCTAAATAAACACACCAGGTCCCCCTTTCATTTTATTAATATCCCAATTTTTATTATCAACTTAAAATAGTTATATAAAGTTTATAGTTCTTATCTATTTCTAGTGTCTAGAAGTCATAGGTAGCTTTATTTTAAAAGTATAACAACTATAATCAGATTTGCCAAGTAAATGAGTAAAGCTCACTGGACTAGGAAAAAGTATACAACTTCATGCTGACATATCTAAACATTAAAAAAATAGTGTTAGGTGGGCAGTGCTTGTGGCTCAAAGGAATAGGGCACCAGCTCCATGTGCCAGAGGTGGTGGGCTCAAACCCAACCCTGGCCAAAAACAGCAAAATAATAATAATAATAATAATAATAATAATAATAATAATAAAATAAAAAAATAAAATAAAATAAAAAGTAATAACACTAAATAAAAATAGTTATACATAACTTTCATTAAAAATGAAAACAGTTTAATAAAAGCCATTGTATTTATATGTATACTTTTATTATGATGTAATAGAAAATGAACTTTATTTCTCACTTGTCCTTCCCCTTGAAATACAAAGTGATAAACAGAATAAGGAAGAAGTTGGAGACCAAGCAAAAGATACAAGGAAAAGAGAAAAGGAACTGAGGTTCTGGTTAAAAATTGAACGGAGTTAGCAACACAGAGGGAAGAACCCGGATTCTGAATGCATCTTACACTATTTTCACATGTACTGTATCCCCCCAGTGTAGGGAAAGCTACTTTATTATAAGTAGATCTAAGAATGGAAAGCAAATAGTAACAATAGCAATATATACTCACAAATGATGGATCTTTGTTCAGGCAAGCATCAATGAACTCCTTAAAAGACTTAGTAAAGTCTCCAACAAGAGTTGGAGGGTTGTTTTTTGGAATAAGAAACAGAACTCGCATTGGATGCATATCAGAGTTAGGTGGTTCTCCCTTGGCCAGTTCAATTGCAGTTATTCCCAGTGACCAAATGTCAGCCTAAGGTAAGAGGAAAAAAAAGAAAAAAAAATATATATATATATATATCACCCTGAAGCTCCATTCCAATACACTGCCACAAAATACCCTGTGGAATCTAATGGTCATACAGTGTTAAAGGCTCTAGAGAAATGTGGCATTAATAAGCCAGACAAAAATCCGCGCTCTCAAAGGGCTTACATTCTAGTAGAAGAGACAGATAAATAGATAATGTGATGTCAGATGGTGCTAAGTTCTGTGAAGAAAATCACAAAGTGAAATGAGAGAATAATGAATGATGGGGCCAAGGGGGTTTCAGATTTACATAGGATGGCAAGGGAAAAATTCTCTGCAATGGTGATATTTCAGCAGACACTTGATTGGAAGGAAGGTTGTTCCAGACAGAAGGGCAATTGCAAAGGTGCTGATGCCAACATGTACTTGCCATGCGTGAGGACCAATAATGAAGCCACCGCGCTGAAGCAGATAGAGTATAGAAGAAAGTGATGAGACATGAGACTGGAGGGGCAGACTATGGCCAGATCACATAGAGCCTTATATGTCACAGGAAGGATTAAGGATTTTATTCCAAGTGGGAAGGAAAGCCATTGAAGTAATAGCTTCTAAAATATTACCAGCATCAAGGGAATTTAGGATTAAGCAGCTAAATATGATATAATTCTAGCTTGAGAAACACTTGTAAAAGAAGGAAAAATAAGGCAGTTTGTTTTATGGTATCTACAATTTACTAATAAAAATAAAATAGTTTGTACAAGCAATACTTTACTTTTGAGTCATAAGCTGATTGTTGAATAACTTCAGGAGCCATCCAAAATGGAGTTCCCACAAAGGTATTTCTTTTAATCTGTGTGTCTGTCAGCTGGCCAGCAACTCCAAAGTCAGCAAGTTTAACATCTCCTTGTTCGGAGAGCAAGACATTGGCAGCTAAGAGGAAAAAGGAAAAAAAAAAACTCAGCTTCCTCAGAATGCACCTATTTTTCTCAGGTTCATATTAGACTTTTGTATACCTTTTATGTCTCGGTGAATTTTCTTCTCTGAATGCAAATAGTCCAGACCTTTCAAAATTTCCTTTAGCATGGTAGCAATCTGGAACTCATCAAATGGACCAGCTCGAAGCTTAAGGGGCAAAACACACACACACACACACATACACACATGTACATAAGCTTGGAAACATAATATTTAAAATTGTTATCTTTGAAATAAGGGAATCACTTAAGATACATGAAGCAGTTCTGTTTATTAAGCCAATATTTAAACAAATAAGGAAAAATTTAAATGTGAGAGAAGAACAAAGAAAGTTAAGTTAAAGGACTGAACAGGTCTTTAAGTGATCACATTAACATTCAAAGATAATACAAGTGCTTTTACCGATATCCCAGGGTCCAAATTCTGAGGTTCCTCAATATTTACAAAAATTTGACAAATATGAGTGAATGACCGAACAAGCTATCTTTTTTTTCAAACAGAGTAAGAAATAAATCAGCTATCTAAGTTTGCACATTTGCTGTTACAAAATTCTTACATATTGACACTAAACTGATTTTTAGATGAGATAACCCATAAGATTCCCATAGCAACTATTTAAGCAGATTCATCACATTTATGTGTTTCAATAATATTGTGAAGAACAGACCCTTTTTGAGATTCAAATTATAAATTTAGCCAGGGACATAATAATTAAACTATTCAGACTTTCATTATGATTTTTTGTGAATCATGGAGGGATAATGTTTTTCAAATAAATGTAACACATTTTCCTTTCTTTCCCCATCCCTGTACCAAAGCCAGTAGTTCCAACTGAAATACAAGGAAAGCAATGATTAAGTTTCAGGAGAACTTGTAATGGAATATCTGAAAAATTCCCTTTAAAATAAATGGTTATTTAAAAATTCTGGTACCTCATAAAGCACAAACAGTGGACTGTACATATTACAGGAAAAGGGTGGGAATCTCGAGTCAGAGCCGAGGTAGAGTTCTGTTTGCTGTGAGGAGGGAAGAAGTGGTGAAAACCAAACATTGCCCACTCTGCCTCACCCTGGGAGGGATCCACAGCTCTTTGGCACCTTGTATATTTCATCTTTCATGAATGCCATATTTATGCTGAATAAAGGGCACTTTCATGTTGAAATTTAGCAACTTAAAATAGAACCCATACTTCGGTCTCACCATTTAATATTAACTGTGGCCTGGGTATATAGTATACTCCAGGGATGTTTGTAATTCAATAGGTCTCTTTCCTAGGTAACATTATCTATTTACTTTTAAATCTATCAACTTCCACCCCAAATGTTTCTATTTAAACAGCAGTGATTAAAAGTAGTTTCTGACGTTTTTTAGAAAAGGTTAAAATGGCGTATTATCTTCTTGATGGCTAGCAACAAACTGCTGAGGTACTACCAACTAGCTGAAGGACAAATGGCATACTGCTTAAGTTTAGTATTTAGAATCACCTGATCATAAAATGTTGGCAGGGCCAGAGGAGGGCCCTTGGTTAATTATGAAATAGGACAAAGGCCATAAAGGGGTACTAGCTATCATTCTGAAGGACATTTAAACACAGCATGAATAAGCCACTATAGTACCTAATATGGAATTTAAAACAAACACAGTATATGTCAGTGAAAACAAGAAAAAAGGAGTCCTAAAGATCTATGAGCTTATCAGCTGTGTTTAAGATTAGTTTAAAATTCAATAAAAGTAAAATCTCCAGGCTCGGCGCCTGTAGCTCAAACGGCTAAAGCGCCAGCCACATACACCAGAGCTGGCGGTTGGAATCCAGCCCAGGCCCGCCAAACAACCACAGCTACAACCAAAAAATGGCCGGGTGTTGTGGCAGGCGTCTGTAGTCCCAGCTACTCGGGAGGCTGAGGCAAGAGAATCGTTTGGCCCAGGAGTTGGAGGTTGCTGTGAGCTGTGATGCCATAGCACTCTCCCCAGGGGGACAGCTTGAGACTCTGTCTCAAAAAAAAAAAAAAAAGTAAAATCTCCATTAAGTGGGTACTGGAGGGGGGTGGGAAGAAAGACTCTGGGGTAAGGAAATGGGCATGGGATAGTGGTATGGGTGAGTTTTTCTGATTTATTATCACACAGAAAACTCTCCCCAAGCTTGTGGTTAGTGTTTCCTTAGACATGTTGATGATAGTAATTAGAGATGGAGAACGAAGGGCTTGAGAAAGGGAAAGAAGGTAGAGTAGATGGAACAGTACAACCTTGGAGAGATAATGCCAGGATGTTTGTTTACCATCCTGGAGTGCATAATGGCACTTCTCTCCAATGATTGGAGATGTTGCCATGTCTCTAATCGGTGACACCTCTGCCCCAGGGCAGTATATTGCATCTGATACCAAATGAGGATATGTAAGAGAGAGAAAATTGCTCTTTCAGAAACTGTGCAATTGTGAGCCTGTGAACCCTCCCCTACGCTCCTTTGACTTATAGGAAGTTGTCTATAGTATACTATGATAATTATGCCTGCTCTTTTGGCTAGCATATTGTTCCTACTTTATTTTCTTAGTGTTCGTTTTTTATTCTATTCACCTTATCATATGTGTTTTTGTTGTAAACCACTGCAGTTCTTTTTGGAAAGGAGAAAGATATAATAAATTCAATGAAGTAGTGTATGATGTACTCCCAATCTGCTCACACACAGCTAATTGCTTTTTCAAGAGTGGGAGAGACTCTTGAAGTACACAGTATATAATGCTGAAATAACTGACATGTCATAATCTTATGTTATTTCACTAGTCAGGCACCAGGTACCACTTCAAAGTGAGAAACACTGTATGCTCAATATCCCTCTTGTGTCCCCTTGTTCCTGGTAGCAGAGCCCTTCTGGATACTTAATCCTCTCTTAGATTACCCAAATGAAAGTATTCATCTATACAGGAGTACACATGGAAAAGGAATCGCACATTTTCCATTTTTTCATTAATTCTTCCTCCTATAAAATCCAGTTAAATGAGGTTTATAATTAAATCACAATATTATCAACTGTCAGAACTAGAAAAACAAAACTAGAGATTACTAATCCTATTTCTTCATTTTACGTTTGAGGAAATTAAAGCACAAAGAGATTAAATGGCTTGGTTGATACTGATACACGTATTAGTCAGGCAATCAGTGGCAGCGCTGGGAATAAGACAGTTATTTTATTCTTAGCCAATACTGTGCTGAAAACATTTTTGATTTGTTGAATTGATACAAATTGTTATTTGTTTTATTAAGAACAGATTAGAATGGCAGGATGAGATTAAAATCTCACAATCATGTCACTTGGAGATTTCATAGAACTGATCAAACTGCTACTACCAAAGGATACAGACTGGGGATTTTAGTTGTGGTTAGGTCAGTGAGGAACATTGCTATCATGGTCCTGATGAACAGAATGAACTAGTTTTGCCAATGCCTACAACATAGGGAAGAGACATGAGCACCTTGGGGGATCAGAAAAAGTAACTGATCAATTTGGAAAGGGCTCTTAATAGTCAAAAGAACGGAACAATTAAGATGTTTCTTGTGGAGCTAATGAACAAACTATTGTATAACAAGACTCTCTGACAAGACAAATAAAAGTGAGATTATTTACTTTCAAGGGCAAAATGAAGCCCGACTACACATACATGAAGGATTATTATATAAAGAAACACCAGAGGTGGCCTCTCACCACAGAGGAGAAAGAAAAAATATACTCAAGCTTTAGGATTCAAGAATTAAATTAGACACAAGGAAGGATTACCAAATTTAGCAACTGATTAAATTGACATAAATTCCTAGAAATAGAGAGGTTGTCTATCAAGTTTAATTACGATTTTCTTTAGACTGGCTTAAGTATGGTTCTGCCGAAAGGAAAGAAAATCTCTTATGGACATTTCTGTTTATAGCATTAGGTGAAACTCAGTTGGCAGTCAGAGTTAAAGCCTTTTTGAAGATATTTAATGACTTTTAGTTAGGAAAACTCAGTGTTCCACTTAAAGACATAATTAAAATATTATTCAGTAATTATCTAAAACGCTCTGTCCTTACAAATAGCATACTCTATAATTTTAAAGGCAGAAGCATGCAAATAAAAGACATACCACATTAAAGAAATAACTTAATTCAACTTCTTTGTTTTATAGGACACCCAAGTCCAGGGATTTTGTCTGATTGCTTGGTTCACAGTCATAGATTTAGTTATGAGTAAAACCAGTGCTATCACTTCAAACTCTCATAGGCCAGCCCAGTGGTATTCTATTGCACAAAGTTTCCTCTCATAATGCATATTAAATTTTAATATAATGGAATATTAATAAAGGTTTTAAAAGAGAGGAATAAGAACAACAATGATAGGCTCGGCGCCTGTGGCTCAATCAGCTAAGGTGCCAGCCATGTACACCTAAGGTGGCGGGTTTGAATCCCTAGCCCGGGCCTGCCAAACAACAATGATGGCTGCAACCAAATGGCCGGGCGTTGTGGTGGGCGCCTGTGGTCCCAGCTACTTGGGAGGCGGAGGCAGGAGACTCACTTGAGCCCAGGAGTTGGAGGTTGCTATGAGCTGTGATGCCATGGCACTCTACCCAGGGGGATAGCTTGAGGCT
>CAUYQV010050796.1:0-24158 GCA_963574575.1 Galagoides demidoff
TGGTCCCAGCTACTTGGGAGGCGGAGGCAGGAGACTTGCTTGAGCCCAGGAGTTGGAAGTTGCTATGAGCTGTGATGCCTTGGCACTCTACCCAGGGGGAAAGCTTGAGGCTCCGTCTCAAAAAAAAAACAAAAAAAAAAACAATAATTGTATTAACAATAGCTAACACTTACTGAACATTCACTGCTCATCAGGCACTGTGCTAAACATCTTATGTGCATTATACAATTTAATCCTCAAAACCTCCCTATTACCTGGCTCATTCCTTTCCCCATTTTACAGATAAAGATGCTAAGGCTCAGAGAGGTTAAGCAACTTGCCTAAAGTCACACAACCAATCAAGAGGGGTCCAGGTCTGGTGTCCAAGCCATTCTGTAAGCTGCTGAATGAAGAGGAAGCCCCCTCCTCTTCTGGCCCAGCCCACCCCACCCTCTCACCTTCTGGTGTATCTAGCATCTCTCTTCAATCCAGTCCAGAGCAGCACCCAAGGGATGAGTAAGCGGTGGGGGGCCTGAGCCCTCTGCCCTGGGAGTCCCCAAGCCTGAGTCCTGCCCCCTTCCCCAGATGTGGAACATGGAGCATGGACGCTGGGACACAAACTGTGCTCCATCATGGTGAAGCAAGAGCAGAGCCCGGAGCTGCCCGTGGATCCTCTGGCCGCCTCCTCAGCCATGGCTGCTGCTGCCGCCATGGCCACCACCCCGCTGCTGGGCCTCAGCTCCCTGTCCAGGCTGCCCATCCCCCACCAGGTGAGCCTGGGGGCTGTCTGAAGGTGCTTGGGGTGGGGGGTCTGCGGGAAGAGGTGCCCAAGGCTCTGTGCCTCTAGGGCTCTGTGAACAAGAAGCAATTCAGACTTCAGGACTGAAGGTGGGAACTCCAGCCCAGGCCTCTGCCTATCCCCCTGGCTGCCCCTTTACCACCCTACCATGGGTGCAAGCCACAGCACCCTCAGATTACACTGAGGCCCCCCTTGTGTGCAGACAGCAGCTTGCAGGGAAGCTAGCAGGGCTGCATAGGGCCGGGTCCAGGATCTCAGAAGCGGAGACATCCCAGGCCACTTTCCTCAAAGCTTCAGGATTTTCAAAAAGAAAAGACCAAAATGGAAATACAAACATTGTGCTATATTTCAATTGTTTGCTTTCATGAGACTAATATTTTTAACCCACACTCTCAAGTCAAATCCTCCACCCCCACCCCTGTGCTGCGAATCTACAGATAACAGCAAAACCCTTTCAGAATGTGAGGCCTAGACTTTGGCTCCTAGGAGAGACCCTGCCTGAGTCCCACTCGTCTTCCTTATTTGTGCTCTGGGCATGTTATAGCCCCTCTTTCTACCTCAGCTTCCTTTGTAAAATGGTCACATGAACTTCCCCAAGGTGCTTCTAGCCCTAAGGTTCTAGGATGTGACATCCCCAAAATTAGAGTTTGGCTGGCTCTGCCCCCTGCTGGCCATGGTGGCTCACTTGATGTAACTGGATGTGGCCCAAAGCAAGAAAGACCAATCCCTCCCTGCCCTGCCACTGACCAAGGGTTGGCTGCAAATACGTAGTCTCTTTGGAGACCACTTCCAAGACTAGCTCTGGGATTCCTCAGGCCTTGCTGCAGCAGGAAAGGATGGAGTGACAATAGGCAGGTGCGTGAGGCTGGGCATAGGCTTCAGAAAAGGAAACCAAGGCCCAAGGTCGAGGAGTTAAGCAATTTGCCTTAATTCACAGTCAGAAACAACTGAACTGCCTTCCAAACTCAGCCTGGCAGGCAGACCCTAAAGCCTATGCTTTCTGCTCTAGTGAGGTCATGACCCCAGGCGGAAGGCACAGGAACCAGGCGCTGACATTGTCGACAGTGACCTGCACAACACATTCTGCACTGCAGATCCCTCATCTATCACTGGAGAGGGGGAGCTGGAATATAGACCAGGGAATCTCCAAGGTCCCTGCTAAATCGAACCTTTTGCGTTTCTGACTCATGAGCCTAAATTCAGGATTCTGTGTCCCACACACAATGTCATGACCTCTCTGCTGGCTGGAGACCCAGAGAGGAGAGATGGTCCCAGAATCCAGCACCCAACACCATGCCTTCCTCAATGAGAACACCACTTACGTGTGTGTTGGTAGTCACGTGTATGAAGCTACACACATTCTTGAAGTCCTTTCTGGAACAAGTTGGAATATGAATACATAGAAAGTGTGTTTGTTACCCACTAGGGGTTCTCATTGCTTCAGACTTCTTTGTCTGGATTCTACTCCTATTCATCCTCCAGGACTCTTTTTAAACTTCTGCTTAGGGAGCTTCTCTGAGCCCCAGCTAGTTATTGCCTCCTTCTGTACTCTTGTTACTATTCATTGAACAGCTGCCATGTGCCAGACGTTACCTCTCATCCTCATGATAACCTACATAGCAAGGCCTATGTGGCCTTCACAGTCAGTGCAGAGTCAGCCTTCACCAGGGAGGTGACCCTAGCCTTGGAGGCCACAGGCAGCCGTCCTTCTCTGAGATTTAGGTCTGAACTACTTGGCCACTATTCTCTTCTTTCCTTCCTTTTTCTTTCTTTTTTTTTTTGAGATAGTCTTACTCCACCCATGCTAGAGTGCTATGGTATCAGCCTAGCTCACAGCAATCTCAAATTCCTGGGCTCAAGCAATCCTCCTGCCTCAGCCTCCCTAGCAGCTGGGACTACAGGTGCCTGCTAATTTTTCTATGTTTAGTAGCTACAAGCATCTCACTCTTGTTCAGGCTGATCTCAAACTCCTAAGTTCAAGCAATCCTCCCACCTCACCTTCTCAGAACACTAGGATTGCCCAGTGTTCTCCCCAACTGTGCGAGGCAGATTACCAGCCTTCAGGAGAGAAGTAGATGGACAGCATGGTAGGGACAGTCCCCGGGGCAGCTGATGGAGCTGGACCTATCTTTTCCTCAGGCCCCAGGAGAGATGACTCAGCTGCCAGTGATCAAAGCAGAACCCCAGGAAGTGAACCAGTTCCTCAAAGTGACACCAGGTAAGTGTGTCCAGAGGAGGGATTCTTTCCCCCTCCAGTCTTAGGCAGATAGTATCTCTACTCTCTTGGTCCAACCCGGTCCTGTCTCTTGACACCTCCACCTCTCCCTAGAATATCCTTTTCTCCCCCACCCACTCTCCATCCATCCATACTCCTCTCTTTCCAGTCCCCTTCTTACCTAGTCTACTACTGCCATCACTATGACCAACACCCTCATGCCCTCTCTGCTGATCCCCCTTCTACCTACTCACCTACTGAAGTTCACCCAATACTCAACCATCATCCACCCATCCGTCCATTGAGAGTCCACTAGGTGGCATCTCCCAGTCCTAGGCACTGGGGAATCAGTGAGAGAAGACAGTCCCTGTACCCAAGTACTGAGGGTCACAGACAAACCACCAAATAGACAGCAGTGATATGGGCATGCATATGGCAGATCCCCAGGGAGCCCTTAGAACAGATTCCCAGATCAAACAAGGAAGAAGGGGACAGAGGAAGCAGCTTGAAGTTGACCAGAAAGAGAAAGGTTTAATGGAGTCTTTCCAATCCCATCTCCTTAATTCATCAAACACTGATTAATCATCTACTGTGTCTATCCAGGCCCTAGACTAAGTATCACAGGTCTGGAAAGATGAACAAGGCCAAATTTTTCCCTTCGAGGTGCTTACCGGCTCAGAGGGAAGACAGAACACACACAAGGTAGAAAGAGACCAGTGTTGAGACATCTCACATTGCAGGGTACCCTTTGGTGCCTCAAGCATTTTCAGGTCCATTGGCTCATTGTATCTTTGTGCTCTGAGCCAGGAGTCATTTCCTAGAAGTTAAAGGTCACAGAGTTGAAAGATGCTACAGTCAGGACTTGACCTCACGTCTCCCTGACTCCAAGTCCAGTGCTTTTTATAGTGTGGCATCCACAAGAAGCAAATAAGTGTCAAAGGAAGGAGAGAGGACTCCTACAGGGGGCAGCCTTGTGCCAGCCTGGAAGGATGTAGCAGCTCCTCTTCTCGGCCTTGGCCCTGAGCCGTGGTGCAATCAAGCTCCTGGTTTTTGTCCCTAAAATTTTCTGGGCATTCTGGACTAGTCCTGGAAGTGCTCCCTGCCTGTAGGATCTTGGTCTTTGGCTATTCCTGGGCCTCTCTGGCATCTTTCCTTGACATCTGCAGTCTTCCTGGTGCCATGGCCACAGAGGGGACAGCATGAAAGGGAGCTGGGCACCTCGCTGGTCTGCTGAAATCCCAGTGCCTGTTGTCCTGTTACCCTGAAAATTGGAAATGGAAACCTGATGTGGTTATGGTGGTCATGTCAAGGACCAGGCTCAAAGGAACCAGACCTCTGTGGTGTTAGAAACAGGGTGGCACTCAGGTATCAGCTTCAGGATGTCAGCCATCTTTCTGACACTGCAGAGGGGTTCCTGATGTTACAGCTGAGGTCAAGAGCCTGGCAGTCCATTCCCCACAGTGTCAGGGCTGGTACAAGCCCATACTAAGCTGAACTCCTGATGTCAGAACAGAGCTGGGGTGCACCCCTGCTAACCTGGTTTCTCTGCTCTCCCCAGAGGACTTGGTGCAGATGCCTCCAACGCCCCCCAGCAGCCACGGCAGCGACAGCGATGGTTCCCAGAGTCCCCGCTCTCTGCCCCCCTCCAGCCCTGTCCGGCCCATGGCTCGCTCCTCTACAGCCATCTCCACCTCCCCCCTGCTCACTGCCCCTCACGTAAGGAGCTGGGGGTGGGCCGAATACACCTGCCCCAGCCCAATGACCAGTGGGGAGGGCCCGAGAATGTCCAAGCCCAATCCCCACCCCGGATAGAATTCAAAGAGGTGCCTGCTTGGCAGATGGAAATAGGGATCTTTTGACCCTGCCTCGTGGTCAACAGGAAACTGGGGCAAAGAGATGAGGCCAGAGAGAACTGCCAAAGCCCACACTGTCTCAGAATCAGAACTAGAACTTATATGCCTATAATCCTAGCACTCTGGGAGGCCGAGGTGAGCAGATCACTTTAGCTCATGAGTTCAAAACCAGCCAGAGCAAAATGGAGACCTCATCTCGACTAAAAATAGAAAAACTGGCTCAGCACCTATAGCTCAAGCGGCTAAGGCACCAGCCACATACACCAGAGCTAGCGGTTCTAATCCAGCCTAGGCCTGCCAAACAACAGTGACAACTACAACCAAAAAATAGCCAATGCCTGTAGTCCCAGCTACTTGTGAGACTGAGGCAAGAGAATCACTTAAGCCCAGGAGTTGGAGGTTGCTGTGAGCTGTGATGCCACAGCACTCTACCCAGGGCAACAGCTTGAGGTTCTGTCTCAAAAAATAAATACATAAATAAAATTAAAGTAGAAAAACTGAGGCAAGAGGATCACTTGAGTCTGAGAGTTGGAAGTTGCTGTGAGCTATGACACCACAGCACTCTATCCAGGCAACAGCTTGAGACTCTGTCTCAAAAGAAAAAAAAAAAGAATTAGAACTTGGCTTTCCTGACGCCCAGAGGGCAACCAAGCTGCCTCCAAGAGCACTGCTTGGGGAGCAATGCTTGGGAGACCCAGAACCCCCAGGAAACATGGAGCTGGGCCTGAGCCCTGGGGAGAATGTGGACCCTCCCAAGTCAAGATTATAGCGGGGTCTGAGGGGTACTACTTAAAGAGACTTGGAAAAGTGAACTTGGAGGCTATGGGCTCAGTGGAAGAGATTCAGGGAGTCCCCCCAAACAGTGTACTAAGTACTGACATGCAGGGCTCTCAGCACCACCCTAGCACGTGATACATATTACTGGGTTTAACTCAGGCCCAGCCACTCTTCAGATAAGGAAACAGGCTCAGAGTTGAGTGCCTCGCCTGGGTCATATAGACAGTACATGGCAGAGCTTGAGTTTGACCCCAGCACTGTCTGTTCCTAACCTTCACATCCTACATCCCACAGAAATTACAGGGGACATCAGGGCCACTGCTCCTGACAGAGGAGGAGAAGCGTACCCTGATCGCTGAGGGCTACCCAATCCCTACCAAACTCCCCCTCACCAAAGCTGAGGAGAAGGCCTTGAAGAGGGTCCGGAGAAAAATCAAGAACAAGGTAAAGGCTGAGCCAGCTCCGGCCCTGGGGCTTCCCTGGTGGGTGGAAGCCTCTGCTCCCCTGGTGATGCCAGTCCTAAAACTGGGGGAGGGGAGCAGGAGGATTCGTGGCAGTGGTAACCCTTGTTTGGGGGCCTCTTCCTCTAGATCTCAGCCCAGGAGAGCCGCCGTAAGAAGAAGGAGTATGTGGAGTGTCTAGAAAAAAAGTAAGGATCCTGGGAGTGAGGGGGTCCTGGCCCCACTGCCCCCCTTGAGCTGCCCTCCTCAATCCTCACTCAGGGGCACCACAGGCAAGGGGCACAGGCAGTGTGATGTTGGTGGGCTGGGCTGAGGGGCCATAGTGAGTCTGGGGGCAGCCCTGAGCCTGTGCCTGCTTGACCCCTACAGGGTGGAGACATTTACATCAGAGAACAATGAGCTGTGGAAGAAGGTGGAGACCCTGGAGAATGCCAACAGGTGTGTGGTGCCATCTGCATTCCACCAGGCCCCTGCCCTTCTGCAGCCCCCGCCTAGCTCTGCATAGCTCTGAGAAAAAGAAGAAAGGAGAGATAACCAAGTTTAGGATGACAGGGGCCCCAGAAAAGTCCCTTTAGCCTAGGACTTCCCTGCATTCCCACTTCTTCCTCACCTGCATGTAACTCCAGGCACCTGACAGGGCTGGTGAGCTGCTTATGTGGGAATCATACAGAGCAGACATTTCTAGAGTGTGGTCCTCAGACTATCGGTATTAGCATCTCTTGGGAATTATTAGAAATGCTCATTCTCTGGCTCAGCGCCTGTGGCTCGATCAGCTAGGGCGCCGGCCACATACACCTAAGGTAGCGGGTTCGAATCCCCAGCCCGGGCCCACCGAATAACAACAACAAAAAAAAAGGCCAGGTGTTGTGGCGGGCGCCTGTGGTCCCAGCTGCTTGGGAGGCAGAGGCAGGAGACTCGCTTGAACCCAGGAGTTGGAAGTTGCTGTGAGCTGTGATGCCATGGCACTCTACCCAGGGGGATAGCTTGAGGCTCTGTCTCAAAAAAAAAAAAAATGCTCATTCTCATGCCCCATGCCAGGTCTACTGAATCAGATGTTCCAAGGCTAGGGCAAAGCAATCTGTGTTATTTTTCTTTCTTTCTTTTTCTTTTTTTTGAGACAAAGTCTTACTCTGTCACCCTAGGTAGAGTGCTATGGCATCATAGCTCACAGCAACCTCAACTCTCGGACTCAAGAGATCCTCTTGCTCCAGCCTCCTGGGTAGCTGTGGTTACAGATGACTGCCACAATGCCCAGCTATTACTTTTAGTAGAGACAGGGTTCACACTCTTGCTCAGGCTGGTCTCGAACTCATGAGCTGAAGCAATCCACCTGCCTCGGTCTCCCAGAGTACTAGGATTATAGGCATGAGCCACCACACCCATCCTAATCTGTTTTAATAAGCCCTCGGGGTAATTTACACGCACTCTAGTTTGAGAACCACTGGTACAGATCCTCACTACTCAAAGCCAGTTCCCCAGTCAGGCAACATCAGCATCACCTAGGAGCCTGTTCAAAATGCAGAATGTCAGGACTCCCCAGACTGAGTGAGCTGGAAACTGCATTTTAACAAGATCCTTGGGAGATTCACATGCACAATTAAGTTTGAGAAACGTTAGTGTAGAGAGACCAGCACACTGCCTGGCATGTAGCAGCTTCATAAAGTCATAGCTCTGGGTTCTTGCCTTGCTCTGCCATTTTTACACCCTGGGGAAATTGCTAAACCTCTCTGGGACCTGAAGCATGATGTCCTGGGATTAATGTAAGGGTGTAATGAGATAGTCCCAGTAAAGACCCAGCATGGTACTTGGCACTTAAGAATGTGCAATCTGTGTTAGCTTTTATTCTTCTTTTATTATTATTATTCTGAATTCTTAGGAGTACACAGCCATGAGGCCATAGTAGCTCTTTAATCGTTATCTTCTGGGATTAATTCCAATAACATAGACAACAACCGGGTATGCAGCAGGTTCTCAACGCAAGAGTTTGTCCCTCTTTCCTTCTTTCTTCTCTCCTAGCTTCTCCAGACACTCCTCTGTCCCGTCATTGGCCTGGACTCCCCCACACGCCCCTCCCCCCTCTTCTTTGGCTAGGATTCTTTTCTCACCCCAAATAAAACCGAGCCCTTGGAGTTATTTCGCCACCTGCTGTCCATTCTAGAAACTGCAACCACACGGGCGGGCTGGGTGGAGAAGTGGTTAAACATTTGCCCACCAGGCCTGTGCTGGACACTTTCTATGTGCACCCAAAAGATTCCACGCTGGGTGGGACCCATCCTCACCCTAAGGGCACCCATAGTTAGAAGGAGATTTACATGGAAATCTATAAAGTGTTACAGGTTCTGTGATAAAGCCAAAAACGGCTCGGCGCCTGTGGCTCAAGTGGCTAAGGCACCAGTCACGTACACCAAAGGTGGCAGGTTCGAATCCAGCCCAGGCCCACCAAAAACAATAATGACAGCTGCAACCAAAAAATAGCCAGATGCTGTGGCAGGCACCTGTGGTCCCAGCTACTTGGGAGGCTGAGGCAGGAGACTCACTTGAGCCCATGAGTTGGAGGTTGCTGTGAGCTGTGATGCCACAGCACTCTACCCAGGGGGACGGCTTGAGGCTCTGTCTCAAAAATAAATAAATAAATAAAACCAAAAACTGCAATAATATTAAAAAAGACAATAGCTGCCATTTATTAGACACTCACTACATACCAGGCACTGTGCCAAATAGATCCTCCTTATCAGTCCAAGGTGTTGTGGGGTGCCCAGGAGGGAAGATCAGTGTATCTGTGGCTAGTGTAAGGTAAGAAAAAGAAGACTGTCCTCAGCCCAGGTGGGGACAGGCACCCCACATTGGCCAGGAACATCACAGGGCACCCCTGAGCTTCCATAGTGTTCCAGCTATCTACCATGAGGCAGGCCCCAGGTCCCAAGCCACTCTACAGAGGAGCTGAGCAGGTGCAGGAGATGACCTTTCCTTTCTTGACTGAATTGGGCACCTGGTATGGAGACCAAGTCTAGAGCTAGCCCAGTTGCCCCACCACCCCCCCCCAGAGAGCTCCAGGAGGCAGAGATGGGTACCAGGTCAGAGCCTGCTGGGTGACCACTGTGCTTTCCTTAGGACCCTGCTCCAGCAGCTGCAGAAACTCCAGACCCTGGTCACCAACAAGATCTCCAGACCTTACAAGATGGCAGCCACTCAAACGGGGACCTGCCTCATGGTAGGTGCTTCCGTCCACCATGAGCCCACAGGAGGATAACTCTTCCCTAGGCTGGCTTTTCAGGGGGGTGGGCAGAGCTTTAAGGGATTGGTGATGTCACAGACAGCATCACTTTAGTAAACCAATCATTGCCTGGTAGGCTGGCTCTGGAGGACCCCAGCTGCCTTCTCTGAGCCTGTAAGCCTTCTGCAACTCCACCTTCCCTGACCAGTTATCTTGGTACGGATGTGAAGGTGATTCTAGTGAGCCAGCTAGGGATGGCAGGGCAGGCTCTTAAAGAGGTAGCTTCCACCAGCTTTGTAGAGTGAAGGACTTGGGGAGACTCAGGGAAGAGTGGACGTAGTTCCTTCTGGAATGGACAGAAGCCAAAAGACTGAGCAAACCCCTAAAAACTCAGAAGGGTGCCCAGGGTATGGCTCAGGCCCCTGCTAGTTCTTGTCCCATACTACCCTGGAAATGTCCAGCCTGTTGTCAGTCACCTGGCTCAGCACTGCCCTGGCATCCTGCCATCCTCTACCTGCAAGTGGCAGGACCAGGATATGGGCAGCGGGTAGTGTGAGCTACCTGACTTGCAGCTCCTCCTGCTGATCATGTGACACAGTGACATGTCCCACTCCCAGGTCCCAGCCACAACCCCGCCTCTACCTACCCTGTTCTTCCTTTCCTAATTCCTCCACCCTGGGCTACTTCTCTCTGGTTTCTAGCACTGCCTATGGCTCCTCCTACCCCCTACAATGGGCTGGGATGGCCTGAGCATATGGTGTGGGAGACCCCACAGGTAGCAAGTAGAGGCTGGATGACATTCTAAGACATCTGTACCATTGGTTTGGTTCCTTCTGAAATGGACAGTAGCCAAAAGATTGAGCAAACCCCTAAAAGCAATGCTTGGAGAGAAGCACTGGGGGTGGTTAGGGCTACAGCCCCTCCTTGCCCCAAATGTGACACCATTCTCTCTTTCTCTCTGCTACCAGGTAGCAGCGTTGTGCTTCGTTCTGGTGCTGGGCTCCCTTGTGCCCTGCCTTCCTGAGTTCTCTTCCAGCTCCCAGACTGTGAAGGAAGATCCCATGGCCTCAGACAGTGTCTACACAGCCAGTCAGAGTGAGTGCCCTCCTGTCCCGCCAGCTCTCTAAGCCAGGCTGCCCTCCCCCAGTCCCAACTTCTGGGGAGAAGCCAAATACAAAAGAGGAGACAAGTTTGGAGTTGGCATCATCTCATTCTACCTCCTCCTTTTCCAGATGGGGAAACTGTGGCCTGAAGAGGGTCAATGATTTGCTGAATGTTAGTGGTAGAATTAAGACTAGAATACAGGGCCCCTGATCCATGGCCTGCCTCCCAGGGACCCTCAGGAGTGGCCTGTGGGAGGTGGACTTTTAAGGAATGTCCCAGCCTCAGCCTGCAGGTATTATGGTGCACGTGGTTATGGGGCACCTGCAAACACCGTCAGTATTTCACAACAGGAACAGCAAGTGAGTTTCAGCTCAAGGGCCATTCCAGTAAGGCAGTGGCTGCCTGAAGCACAGTGTTAAGAAGGACTCTGAGGCACCATCCAGAAGCAACAGGAAGGAGTGTCATGGTCCACTGCTCACATGTGGCAGGGTAGAGGAAGGGCCATGTCCATGAGAGATGGTGAGGTGAAATGGTTAGTGGCATGGAGCGTTAGAGTCAGTCCTGTCAATGCCCCTTGCTAACAGCATGTGTCCTAAGCTCTATAAGGTTTCATTTCTTTGTCTGGAAAATGGGAGTTGCAATTCTGCACTCACTGAGCCATGGTTGTTGGGGAGACCAAAGAAGAAGCTGCGTGTGACACTCGGCACAGTGTCTGGGCTTCCTCAGTGAGCACTCGTGCTTTTTTCAGTGGCACTCGCAGGAGCAGAGAAGAGATACACTGTGGGGCTGGTGAGAGGAGAACGAGGGTCAGGCAGCCAAAGAATAATGTGGATTTCAGAAAACCCTTCAGGTGGACCTGCAGAGGGAATCCCTAGCTGTCCTTCGTCACATGTCAAGAATCACGTATCTGGCATAGTAGGAGGAGGAAGAGGAAACAGATGGGAGGTCAAAGAGAGGGGAGACCAGGGAGGAGTGAGTTTCCAGAAGGAGGGATAATGCAGGGAGGCTGTGTAAGACTCTGAAGGCCTTCAGGGAGGAAGCCAGCCTGGGAGGGTAGGGGAAGAGGAAGCGAGGGCGAGAGAGTGAAAGCCACTCTCTAGACAAGTGCGGCCTGAGAAGGAGAGAACAGTTTGGTTGCTATGGCGGTGGGCACCAGCCAGTCAAGGTCTTGAGAGCCACATGTCTCCTTTTCCAAGGCCAGTGGAGGGAAGGGAGTGAAGTGGGGGATGGGGATGAAGGAGAAAGTCAGAGTGAGAGGAGGCCAGGGAATGAATGAGGCCCAGATGTCGGCAGAGCGATGAGGAAGACACGTCTGAGGAAGCAGGTGGCTCCAGAACAGGCTGGTGTATAAAGCTAGTGCATTGCACAATCCCAGGGACAGTCTTTCCCACAGACTAGGAGGTCATGGCTGGCAGAGCTGAAAGGGAGGTCACTGACCCTGGAGCCAGGCAGACCTAGGTTTGCATCCTGCCTTCAGTGAGGACTATAGTGGGACAACTTACCTGGGTACCTGGAACCTCAGTCACCTGCTGTGGGAAGCAGGGCTAAAGAAACCTCATTCCTGAGAGTTTCTGTAAGATTTTAACGGCTTGACGTAGATGTAAGGGCATTGCATAATGCCTGGCACTTGCTGGGTGTCCAATAAGTGTTTGTTTTCTTTCTTGTCATTTCCCTGAAGGGCAAACTAGGGCCAAGAATGGGGAAGAGACTTATTCCAGGTCTCACAGAAAGTAAGTGGTGGAAGTTAGAGTCTAGCTCCCAAGAGCCTAAACCCAGTACCCTCTGCCCAGGAAGAGGTAACTCTTGGAGTACTTACTAAACGCAGTTTCAATCACTTCCTCTGCATCTCCTCGTTTAAACCACACGTCTACACGAGGTTGATTCTGGCATCCCTGTTGTACAAATGAGCACCGCGGCTCGGCGAGGTTAAAGCATAAAGTATGTGACTTCCCTAAGGTCACACAGCTAAGAGGTGTTAGAGCTGGGATTTAGATTCAGGCCTATAAGATTCCAGGGCCTGAATCCTTAACTACTATGCCATGAATGTGACTGGGATGGGAGTGGTACCTTGGCCACCCACAATTCATCCTGCACTCCCTCTCCAGTGCCCTCCAGAAGCCTCCTGTTCTACGACGAGGGGGCAGGCTCATGGGAAGATGGCCGCAGTGCCTTGCTGCCCATGGAGCCCCCAGACAGCTGGGAAATCAAGCCCGGGGGTCCAGCAGAGCAGCGGCCCCAGGACCACCTGCAGCATGACCACCTGGACAGCACCCACGAGACCACCAAGTATCTGAGCAAGGCCTGGCCCGAAGACGTCAATGGAAATGGCACCAACCCTGACTTCTCCCACTCCAAGGAGTGGTTCCATGACAGGTGGGTAGGGGACCCCTCCCCTTCCTGAGGTCCCAGGCACCCCCCTGCCCTCTCCCCTAATCCCCACAATCTCTCAAGGCCTTGTCCCACCATATGTGGATCCAGCTTGCAGAAGGATAAGAGGGTTCCTACCTGGCAGAGTCATCCCTGGCTTCTCTTCTCTTTCCAGGGATCTGGGTCCCAACACCACCATCAAGCTCTCCTAGGCCATACCAAGACCCAGGACACAGGACGTACCCCGGCACCCAGAGGAAAAGTTGTCTTGCTCACTAACCCGGATCCGGCTCGTACCCCTTCCCCTGGAGCTTCCCGCTCCAGGAGAAAGGGCTCCACTTCCCAATCCTTGTTTGCCCTGTATCTTGGCTGGAGCCTTCCCTCTCTGCCTGACATTCAGACTGTTCCCTTGGGCCAACCACTCTGCTCTCACTTCTCCCCCCCACAGCCATCCGTCCTTCTCAGATGAACCACTCACTGGCTACCCCTCTTCTTTCTCACAGTGACCAACACGACCACCGCCTCCCGCCCCCACACATGCACACAACCAGACACATCACCACGCCCCTCCCCACAGACACCCCTGCCCCATCCCACTGTACAGAGACCAAGAACAGAAATTGTTTGTAAATAATGAACCTTATTTTTTATTATTGCCAATCCCCTAAGATATTGTATTTTACAAATCTCCCTCCTCCCTTTCCCCCTCCCTTGTTTTATATTTTATAAAGTTAGTGCGGGCTTTGCTGCTCCCTGGCCCAGGAAAGAGGGACCCTCCCACCCTCACCTGGCCTCCCCCCGCCGCTGCCCAAGTCGCTGGGCCTTTTTAATTGCCAAACTGCTCCCTCCATTAGCTCAGCGCATGCTTTAAGAAGGCAAAATTAAAAAAAAAAAAGATGCAGCATCAATTCCTGACTTTGTGCCTTTCTTCATGGTGGTGGTGGGGGGAGTGAGTAGGACTGAGGAAGACTGAGGGGTGGAGGAGCGAGAAGGGTAAGTTTACTCTATATTCTGGGAGGGTACATGGGGAGTATAGGAGTGTGAGAAGGTATTTCTGTTGTGCTCCCGCTTCCAGCCAGGTATAGAATTCAAACTGGATGGCCAAAGAACTCTGCTGCAAATCTCCCATGCCAAGACTGTTCAAGGACCTACTATTGCTGAGTATCGAAGTGCATGAGCCACGGCCTTGGCCTTTGTGGACACCAACTGCACCTGTGGGCCTACTGTGGGCCCGGCACTGTGCTAGGTACTTCACAACCATACCTTCCAGTTTCTGAGTCCTTATATCTTTTGCCTCAGCTGGATTGAAGGCACAGATGTCAGAGTAAGAAGAGATGTTTTTGAGTATTGGAGCTGCCACTCAATAGCTGCCTTCAGCAGGCAGAATGCTAATATGGCTCCAAGACCCCGTCTCCCTGACATACATGCCCTGTCTAATGCCCTCCCTTAGAATAAAGAGGGGACTTGTGAAGATGAGAAGATGTCATGCCTGTTATGGCAAAAGTAAGGAGGTTTTGCAGATGTAATTAAGTTCCCAAATCAGTTGACTTTGAGATCATTAAAAGAGGAGATATAGGGCTCGGAGCCTGTGGCTCAATCAGCTAAGGCGCCAGCCACGTACACCTAAGGTGGCGGGTTCGAATCCCCAGCCCAGGCCCGCCAAACAACAATGATGGCTGCAACCAAAAAATAGCCAGGCCTTGTGGTGGGCACCTGTGGTCCCAGCTACTTGGGAGGCTGAGGCAGGAGACTCGTTTGAGCCCAGGAGTTGGAGGTTGCTATGAGCTATGATGCCATGGCACTCTACCCAAGGGGATAGCTTGAGGCTCTGTCTCAGAAAAAAAAAAAGGAGATATAGGCCAGGCGTAGTGGCTCACACCTATAATCCTAGCATTTTGGAAGCCTGAGGCAAGAGGATCCCTTGAGCTCACTAGTTCAAGACCAGCCTAAGCAAGAGTGAGCAAGTGCTACTAAAAATATAAAAACTAGCCAGGTGGAAGGCTGAGGCAAGAAGATCACCTGAGCCCAGGAGTGTGAGGTTGCTGTGAGCTATGATGCCACGGAATTCTACTCAGAGCAACAGAGTGAGACTCTGTCTCAAAAGAAAAAAAAAAAAAGGAAGAACATTTTATCCTGAATTTGAGCTGCTGAGTGTTTTCAAACCAGAGAGTGAGATAATCAAAATCTCCTGTCCTGCGCCTCTGCAGGGGGTATGAAGAAGATGAGATGGCTCAGCGCCCAAAGCACAGTGGTTAAAGGGCCAGCCACATACACCAAGGCTGGCGGGTTTGAACCTGGCCCAGGCCAGCTAAACAACAATGATAACTGCAACGGCAGCAACAAAATAACCAGGTATTGTGTCAGGTGCCTGTAGTCCCATCTACTTGAGAGGCTGAGGCAAGAGAACCGCTTAAGCCCAGGAGTTTGAGGTTGCTGTGAGCTGTGATCTCGCAGCACTCTACCAAGGGCAACATAGTGAGACTCTGTCTCAGAAAAAAAAGAAGAAGATGAGATGGTTCCAGAGATAATTAGAAAGAATTTATCAACAGACTCTGACATCCAATTGGCTGTGAGGGACAAGAGCGAGGGTGGAGCCTGCAATGACATTTAGGGGTCTGACTTGGGAGGCCTGGGTGGATAATAAAGCAGGGAATTCAGGAGGAAGAGCAGGTTTGGAGAGAAAGATGAGACTTCATTTTAGCACATCTGGCATTTGAGTTGCCTATAGAACGTTCGCATGAGCAGGTAAGTCTAGGGCTTAGGAGAAAGAGATCCCATCTGTGATTAGAAAATTGCCAGCATCCAGGTAGTATGTGAAAGTCTTGGGTCTGCTTAAAGAATGCCAGATAACCAATTACAGCCCAAGAATATGGGGAAAGGGGAAAGGGAGGGGAGAGGAGGGGGGAGGATGGGCGGAGGGAGGGTAATTGGTGGGACCACACCTATGGTGCATCTTACAAGGGTACATGGGAAACTTACTAAGTGTAGAATATAAATGTCTTAACACAATAACCGAGAAAATGCCATGAAGGCTATGTTCACCAGTTTGATGAAAATATTTCAAATTGTATATAAAACCAGCACACTGTACCCCATGACTGCATTAATGTACACAGCTATGATTTAATTTAAAAAGAATGCCAGATAAGAGCTCCAGGGAAGACAGACATGAAGAGAGGAGGAAGAGGCCTGAACAACAAGGCTGAGAAGGAATAGTCAGAGAGGGGAGAGACACCAGGAGAGGCAAGTGTCCAGAACACTCACTGACAGAGCTTCCAGGAAGGGTGGTCAGAGGTATCTGATGCCACATGGGAGATAGGGGAAGACGTGAAGAAAGCAGCGTGCCCATTCATTCTGACAAGGAAGAGGTCACCAGGGACATTGGTAGAAGCTGTATCAGGGAAGGGCTGGGGCAGATCTGGGACAGCCTGAGTGAAAACAAGGACAGGAAGGAC
Source organism: Galagoides demidoff (assembly GCA_963574575.1). Lineage (NCBI taxonomy): Eukaryota > Metazoa > Chordata > Mammalia > Primates > Galagidae > Galagoides > Galagoides demidoff. The sequence goes on from CAUYQV010050796.1 coordinate 16,225, forward strand.
AGAAATAAAGGCTAGGAAAGGCCGGAGGGTGGGGGGGGCGACAGGCAAACTCTTCCAGAAGAAACAGAGGGTAGCAACTAGAGGCAGGTATGCGTCGGGACAAGAGCAGATCTGGGCTGTTTTACAGATAAGAGCGCATGGACCATGGTTATTTTTAGAAGACAAAAAGCCCATAGAAGGAAGACAGAGGAAAGAAAGATGATGGATGGGGGGTAGAAATGGGATCCAGTGGGCAGTGGCCTGGGCTAACAGGGAGGGCATTCTGTGGATGCAGAATGCAAGGAGACAGGAACCGGAGGGAGTCCTCCAATGACTATGAGGTGCGGGGCTTGGGCAATGGGAGGTTTGGTATGGGAGTTAAATTAGGGGGAAAGGGGACAGTTTGAAATAGTCACTAAGAAGAATGGGAGACAAAACTAACTTTTGGTATGACATCGTTCATTCATTTAGCAAATACTCATGGGTGTTTTTTTCTGTGTGTGGCACCACGCTAACAATGGAGCTTAAACAAGACACAGCGCCTAAATCAAAAGGCTTAAAATCTAGCATGCTCCCATTTACTTATTTATTTATTTATAGTGCATTTATTAAAATTTCAGATTCATATGAGGGTACAGATGGTTAGGTTACATTGTTTGCATTTGTTAGGTAAAGTCCAAGTTGTGTTTGTGCCCCTCACCCAGGAGGTGTGCCATAGACCCCTATATTGTGCTGGCTAAGTGAGACAACATCAATTCTCCTCCCCCCTCCCCCTTCCTACTTGAGTTTAATTGTGCTTTTCTCTTGTGTGGGAGTGTATTTGTTGGTCTAATGGTTTCATATCAGCATTGAGTACATTGGATACTTGCTTTTTTATTCTTGTGATATGTTACTAAGTAAAATGCTCTCCAAGTCCATCCAAATTAATCCAAAAGACGTGTAGTCGGCTTGGCGCTTGTGGCTCAAGTGGCTAAGGCGCCAGCCACATACACCTGAGCTGGCAGGTTTGAATCCAGCCGGGGCCCTCCAAAGAACAATGATGGCTGCAAGCAAAAATATATATATATATAGCCTGGCATTGTGGCAGGCGCCTATAGTCCCAGCAACTTGGGAGGCAGAGGCAGGAGAATCCCATGAGCCCAGGAGTTGGTTGCTGTGAGCTGTAATGCCAAGCACTCTACCCAGGGCAACAGCTTGAGGCTCTGTCTCAAAAAAAAGAAAGAAAAAGAAAGAAAAAAGATGTATAGTCTCCATCTTTTTTATGGCTGAACAGTATTCCATATACCACAGTTTATTAATCCGCTCCTGGGTTGATGGGCATTTGGGTTGATTCCACATCTTAGCAATAGTAAATTGCCATGCTCCCATTTTTCACTTGTTACCGTGTGCCAGGCATCAGATTGAGAATTCTGAATCTCCCAGTTATGGATTGAAATAATCCTGAAGGGTAAGGTTTGTTGGTTTTTTGTTTGTTTTTGTTTTTTTGAGACAGAGTCTCACTCTGTTCCTGGGCTAGAGTGCCATGGTGTCAGCCTAGCTCATAGCAACCTCAAACTCTTAGGCTAAGGGAATCTTCCTGCCTCAGCCTCCCAAGTAGCTAAGAATATAGGTACCCACCACAATACCTGACTAATTTTTCTGTTTTTTAGTAGAGAAAGAACATCCTTCTTGCTAAGGCTGATCTGGAACTTCTGCCTCAGCTTCCCTGAGGACTAGGATTATAAGTCTGAGCCACCACACCCAAGTGAGGTTCAGAGAGGTGAGATGACATGACCAAGGTCATGCAGCCAGTAAGTAAGTGTCAAAGCTTGTATCTGAATACAAGTTTGTTTGGTTTTCAAGTTCAATGGCCTCTCCACCTCTTTTTCCCTAAGCCCCCTGTCCATCTCCTCTAAGCCTCCCTCCTGGCCCCAACTTTACATTACTGGGAAAGATCTGAGAACACTGGGGCTTCTGGGAGCCACTAACCCAGACAGCCAGAGAGCCCAGGTTTGGTGAACTGGTTAAAGTATGGTCACCTGTGACCACCATCCTGTGCCAATGCATCCAAAGCAGTCTTCCCAGCCTGTGCTGAGACACAAAGTTAGTCCCCTACACAAGCTACCTGTTGACACACTACTTCCTCTGTGCCATGTGACACTACTCCTAAGGTGACACAGCATTCCCAATGCATCCCCAGCCCCCACACTCCACTGTTAGCACTGGCAGCCTGCTTTACCACACATGTATGATGGCTTTTACAGTGCCAGTCATCCTGCCAGATTGCCACAACAAATCCTTTGTTTTACCTGGAAACCAAAGCTCAGGAAACAGGGAAAGCAGCTGTGGGCAATGCCTGGAGCTGGGATGAGCCAGGGCAAGATTCCAATCCCAGAGGGGCTGGATGACCTCAGGAGCCATCTGGCCATAGTGGGCACCTAGCTGATGTAGGTAACAGGTGCCCCTCAGGTCTTTCCAGAGAATGAGAAGTCAGCTCCAAGAAACCTGGTTGTTTTATCACCAGAGTGGCAGTTAAGAGTCTGGGCTCTGATGTCTGTGCCACACTTAAGTGCATGATCTTGGCAAGTCACTTAATCTCCCCAAGTCTCTGTGTCCTCATCTATAAAATGGCACCCACCCTCATAAAGTTGCTAAGAGGGGTAAATGAAAGCTTGCACATAAAGATCTTCGCGCAAGGTCAGTTAGGCAGTAAGCACTCAAAAGACATTAGCAATTATTTTCTGAGCACAGAGATAATGAAAGGGCTGGAAATGTGCAGAGGAGTGACCTGCAGCTGGGAGAGGCAGTAGACAGTGGCCAGGCTGGTTAGGGGAGGGAGCCTTCACTTTCCCCTCCTTCTTGGGAAGAGGAGAGAGGTGCAGCTAAAAGATAATGCACTCAGCAGCTGGTCCTAGTGTATGTGGAGGGGCAGATGAGGACAGAGAAAAGCTTCATTTTAAAAAGGATTGAGTAGGGAGAGCCCAGCAGGGAAGAGCTTAACAAAAAACCAACCTGAAAACCCAGCAGCTAAGCAGCTGGCGAGGGAAGGTCAAACCCAGCCAGAACTACCATAATTCATGGTGTAGGAAGCTGCTCTGGGCCAGGTGCTTAGAAATAGGAGCCAAGAGTCCTGCCTGGAAAGGCAATCCCAAGGGCAGCAGGGTAAGGAGGATGGAGGATGTCCCAAGTGCCTCCCACTATCCCCTCTGGCATCTGGATTTCTCTAGAACTTGACTCCAGGAAGGAAACTCCTCCATGGACAAAAAGTTTACAGCAATTCCAATCATCAAATAGGACTGCTCAACCCAGGGAGAGATGGAACTGCAGAACCGAGGCAGACTGGTCCCTGCCCTCTGGGAGTTTCCAGATTAGAGGGAATTGAGGCTGCTACAGTGTGGTGGGCAGCATGGTGCAGGGGAAAAGGTCATGAGTTCTGGGGCCTGGATTTAAATCCTGGCCCCCTCAATCACTGCCTTGGAAAGACCCGAGGGAAAGACCCACCGTGAGCAAAATAAATCACTTGAATGACATCTGTAACATGGAGGAAGTGATAATATCTACCATCCAGGGCTGTGGTGAGGATCAAATGAGATGTTAGTTATTGTTAAAGTATAAAGGGGAGTGCCCATAAAGAGGCCCAGAAAACTGTTACAGAGCTGGAGGAGGAAGAGATTGTCTGTACTGAATTTCAGGGAGGAGCTCATGGGGGAGGTGGCACTTGAGATGGACCCTGACGGATGGACAGACCTTCCATAGGCAGGACAGAGATGGGGACATACTCCAGGTAAAGGGAACAACCTGAGCAGAAGCACGGAGTAGGACAGCCACTATAGACCTGCAGCGAGCTGGAAAGGCTGCCAGTGGCACAGCTGTCCTCCTTGTAGCCCTTCTACACCTCTGGGAGTCTGGCCCCTCTTACCTTCTGTGCTCACAGTCGCAGCTTCAGTGAAGAATAACAAGACACAGACTAAACTAGACATCTAGGACAGAGGGCAACAGGGTCTGGGAGGAAGGAGAGCCTTCCAGCTGGAGCCATCCAGGAAGACTTCCTGGAAAACAAGGGGGCTTTTTAGTGGAGCCTCAGAATCGGAAATAGAGAGGAAGGCGATTTCAGATGGAGAGGACAAGCTGAACCACACTGGACAGGCCTGATGCCACCTCCCAGAATAAGGAGCACAGTTGGGTAGAAGGTAATGGATAGGACTGGACCGTGGCAGGTGAGAAGATCAAGGCAGACCTAGAATGCCAGGCTAAGGTACAGGCAGGTGGAACCATTAAACATCAAAGCCAGAGAATAGATGCTGTGGTCAAAGGGGCCAGTGGGAAAGATGAGACAGGGGTGGCGAACAGGGGATATAAGCTCTGAGACCGTAACCAGGGTCCCACCGTAGTGCAGATGTAGGTTCAGCTGATGAACATCCCAAGGACAAGAGGAGATGGTACAAGGAGAGACTGAAATTTGGTGGGGGAATCGAATATGGACCCCAAGGAGACTGTTTGGAGCTGGCATTTCCCCTGACCCAAAAGGCTGATTAAATCTTTTGAGATCTTGGCCCTGAAGCCTCAGTGATTCGGGTCACTGAAGGCCTCCTAGCCTTGCGGCGGCTGAGGGGCCCAGGGTTGGGAGGCTGTCCACCCTGCGCCCGCCCCCCTACCTGGGACCTTCTCCAGGCCTGGGCCAGAAGAGCTCTGGCTCTGCCATCCAGTCCATCTCCAAATTCAAGGCGTCCCTGGGTATGTTTTCCTTTCCGTGCCCCTTCCCCAAAATCATTTGTGTCTCTAAAAATTCCTGCGGCGCTGACGGGGTTAAAAAGCCGACTCCTGTCACCGGTCCCGCCACCACCACCCCCCACCTGCAGCCGCCGCAGCAAATGCCAAAGCCGGAAAGCGAGGGACCAAGGCGGGGAGGGGGGGCGGAGGGACCGACTTTCTGCGTCTGAGTGACGGGCGGGGTGATGATTGGCAGCTGCCGAGCAGCCGGGCACCCGTACGCGGCGAGGGCGCAGAGGTGGCCCCAAGCAGTGCCCCACACCCCAGGCCTCGCCCTCGGAGCAAGGTTCTTGTTCCGAGCGGGCTGGGCCGGGAGCACTCCCTCCGTGCCCCAGCCAAGGTGGCTGGGCGGGGCGGCGCCCTCCTCCTGGGCCCCACCGGTAGCCGAGTGTCGCTAAGGTGACACTCCGGTGCGCGGTAGCGGTAGCGGCAGCGGCTGCAGGAACACGCTCGCTGCACGGGCTCCGGCTCTGCTCGGGGTCCTGCTCCAGCCGTCCGGGGGGCACCCCAGCACGCACGACGCAGCACCCCAATCCCAGCCAGGGCACCCCCCTCCACAGGGGCGCAGGAAGATCCTAGACGCATCGCCAAGCATCTCTCAGCTCCTGTCGTCTGAGCACCGGCGTCGCGAGGGACGTGCGGAACCCTGCGCTTCCCTCCTCCCGCCTCGCACCCCGGCCCAGGTGGACAGGGACTCTGAACTTCAGCCAGGAGTCTGGGAAGGCCGCAGGAGCCGCGGGAAGAAGGCGGCTGCAGGATGGCTGAGGGGTCGGGCGGCGGAGGGCAGCGCGGGGACCGGGCTGGCCGCGCAACAGAGGAGGAGGTGGTGCGGCGGCGCTGCCGGCGGGGGGAGGAGGCCGAGGTCTCCCAGTCCTGGCCCGAGGGCCCCCGGGGCATGGCCGCCGCGCCCCCAGTGGAGGAGCGTTTCCGCCAGATGAACCTGCAAAAGCAGGTGTCTTACAGGTAAGGAGGATGTGGGCGAGGGGAGCGCAGCGCTTAAGACCACCTCTCTTTGTGGTCAGCATTGAGCACCTGCTGCCCGCCGGGCACTGCCCTAGGGGCCCGGATTTCAGAAATGACTATCAAAGGGTCTTTGCCTTTTATGTGTGCAGGGGAAGGATGCTTCTGGGACTCCTTCTCTACCTGACGGTGAAAGCCCTATTCATTCAATATGGAACTGAGTGTCAACTGTGTACCAGGCTCTGTACTAGGCCCCAATGAGACAAATAGCCAAGACGTGGTTCTTACAAACCTCTATCTGCTGGGGAGAGCCAGGAGATGCCCCCTAGACCTTCTAGAGAAAGAAGAAACCTCCCCCCCATTCATTCAACAGGTCTTCCCCAAGTTTTCCTGTGCGTTGACCCGGTGCTAAGTACTGCCTTGTGGGGGTGAGCAAGATGCTCCCTGCTGCCCAGAGAGAAGGAAGGGAATCCCCTCCTGAACCTCTGTGCCACAGCAGGCCCTCACTGGCAACTTGTGTGGCAGGGGGAACCTCCCTGCCCCCACCCAACATCATCTTGATTAAACCCTCTCCTGCCAGTGTAAGATTCCCAGGCTCCCTTGTCTTGCCACCTCTGCCTAGAGCAGTGGTTCTCAACCTTCCTGATACAGTTTCTATGGGTCGCGACCCACAGGGTGAGAACCGCCAGCCTAGAGGAAGCAGCTGAAGGGGACCTAAAGGTCACTTTTGTAAGCTGGCTGTGGGATATTTATGAGGAAGGACTGAGCCTCAGAATAGGGTGGGTAAGTTGCACAGTGGGTGGAGCTGAGGAGGGGGTAGAGGGGCTGGGGTAGCTAAGCTCAGACTTTACCTTCCTCTTTCTTTCCCAGACCACACCCTTAACATAGACTTGTTGCCCCTTTGAAGCACCTGGTCCAGAGTGACCTCCTTTGGAGAGTCCAGAAGGGATACTAGAGGATCCAAAGTCCTTAAAGCTATCAGCCTGGCTTGAGAGGACAAGTTTTCTCTCTACTTACAATCATAGGGAACTTGAGGTGTGTCTGAGGCTGCCCCAGCTCCCCCCTGGAGCTTCTAGGAAGACATTTCATAAAACGTCCAGCCCTGGGAACTTAAAGGGCCCCTATATTCTTAATGGCTATGAGGCCATTGGGCCTGCTGTACTTGGGGGGGGATGGAGACAGGGAGGAGACTTTTCACCCATCTTAAAACGAGATGCACAGGTTCGGCACCTGTGGCTCAATCGGCTAAGGCGCCAGCCACATACACCTAAGGTGGCGGGTTCGAATCCCCAGCCCGGGCCTGCCAAACAACAATGATGGCTGCAACCAAAAAATGGCCGGGCGTTGTGGCGGGCGCCTGTGGCCCCAGCTACTTGGGAGGCGGAGGCAGGAGACTCGCTTGAGCCCAGGAGTTGGAGGTTGCTATGAGCTGTGATGCCATGGCACTCTACCCAAGGGGATAGCTTGAGGCTCCGTCTCAAACAAACAAACAAACAAAAAAAAAAACAAACAAAAAAAACAAATTCCCTGTATCTATAGAAAAGGAGACATATTCTGTAAGTTGATTTAATGACATTTATTCTGAGCCAAATTTGAAGACCGTGACCCAGAGCCACATCCAGGAATCCTTGAGAAAGTGGATTTGCAGTGGTGGGGCTATAGTTTGGTTTTATGCATTTCAGGGAGATAGGAATTATAGGTAAAATCATAAATCTATATGTAGAAAACATACATTGGTTTGGCCCAAAAAGGTGAGGCATCTTAAAGTAGGGGTTTATAGATTACAGGAGGGTTTAAAGAGTCTTTACCTAACAATTGATTGAAAGCCTTAGGTTTTGTCTCATAGAACAGAAGACAACATAAAGGAATGTTGAATTTATAAGGGTCCGTTAATCAGAGACAAACTACAGGACATGTACCAGACACAAGTGGTTCATTGCATATATTGAGGACCTATAAGTTTGTCTTACTTGGCCTTAGGCCTGTTAATGTGTCACAAAAGATGTCTCTAAGAAGGCAGGGGCCAGGATGAGGCATATCCTATCTCCTTTCCATGGCTAGCAACTCAGTTTTAGGGAATCCCTTTGGCCAAGAGGGGGTCCAGTCAGTAAGCGGCTGGGTAGGGAGAGCCTTAAGATTGTATTTTATATTTCAAATTGTATATAGAAAATGTACACTGTACTCCATGATAGTATTAATGTACACAGCTATGATTTAATAAAAAAAAAATAAAATTTTAAAAAAAT
>CAUYQV010050798.1:0-18856 GCA_963574575.1 Galagoides demidoff
GGGCCCAGGTGATTCTCTTGTCTCAGTCTCCTAAGTAGCTGGGACTACAGGCGCCTGCCACAATGCCTGGCTATTTTTAGAGACAGGGTTTCGCTCTTGGCTCAGGCTGGTCTCAAACCTGTGAGCTCAGGCAGTCCATCCACCTTGGCCTCCCAGAGTGCTAGGATTACAGGCGTGAGCCACCACACCTGGTCCAAGCAGCCATTTTCAAACAGCGTTCCTCATCTCATCCACAGAACACAAAAAACAATCAACTGTTTTCTCCATCTCCCAACAACGATACACAACTAGTACCATCCTCATCGCACGTACAGTGGACGCTCTAGGAATCAGGGATGAGTTCTCTTGGGTGATAAAGGCTCTTTCGCCTTAAGTTGACTACACCCATGGGATGGAAGGAAAGGCCAGGTGAGCGAGCATGCTCTCCCTCCCGTGGATGTACACCTCTCTCACCTCCCCACTTGGTTTTCAACCCCCAATATCCTAAAGCACTTTTTTTTAAGTTCATGTAAGCTGGCTCAGTGCCTATAGCTCAGCGTCTAGGGCGCCAGCCACATACACCGAGGTTGACAGGTTTGAACCCGGCCCGGGCCTGCCAACAAAAAAAATAGCCAGGCATTGTGGTGGGCGCCTGTAGTCCCAGATACCTGGGAGGCTGAGGCAAGAGAATCGCTTAAGCCCAAGAGTTTGAAGTTGCTGTGAACTGTGACGCCACAGCACTCTACTGAGGGTGACATAATGAGATTCTGTCTCAAAAATAAATAAATAAATTCATGTAAGCTAAAACAAACTTCTTACAGGATTTCAATATAAATCCAAGTAATAGCCACTGAAATAGTCCCAAATGCAAAGGAAATATAACAAAAATGTTGGCCATATCTCTGATTGGTAAGACTGCAGTTGGTTTTTTCACAATTTTTTTAAATTTCTATTGAGGTATAACTACAATGCATGTTGCATTTATTTTTGTTTGAGACAGAGTGTCACTATGTCGCCCTCGGTACAGTGCTGTAGCATCACAGCTCATAGCAACCTCAAACTTCTGAGCTTAAGTGATTCTCTTGCCTCAGCCTCCCAAGTAGCTGAGACTACAGGTGCCTGCCACAATGCCTGGCTATTTTTTGGTTATAGTTGTCATTGTTGTTTAGCTGGCCCGGGTCAGGTTCAAACCCTCCAGCCTCAGTGTATATGTCCAGCACCCTAACCACTGAGCAACAGGTGCTGAGCCTTTTTCTCCCCATTCTTTTAAACACCTATATATTACCTTTATATTCTTAAACAATATACTTTTTAATAATCTCTAAGAGTTTATAATAACAGGGAAATATTAAGTGGGAAAAAAGTAATGTATGAAACTGTATCAAGAATGTTTCAGATTAAACATCAGAAAACTAGAGCAAAAATGTTAATGTTTACCTTTAGATAGTGGAAAGGTGTTTAGATTTTCTTTGCTTGTCTTTATTTGCCATATTTTCTATAAAGAGTGCTCTTCAATAATATAATTGGGGGAAACAGACTTCACTTTTAAACACCACATTTCTCATTTTAGCAACCGGATGTTATCACTGCTTTCTGTTTCAATACTTAACAGCAAAATCAATGGCATCGACAGGTCGGTCTCAAGCTACACTTTACATGATCTATTAACAAACTGAACAATCACTAATCATATTTCCAAAATAACTTTCCTCGTATACATTTAGGATTTTGTCACAACTTTTTCAGTATATCTTTTTTGCTAAACACAATATTCCTCCTAGAAGTTATATAATACTATAAGCCCAGACTTTATCACTACACCATATATCCATGTAACACAATTCCTCTGGTATCCCCGAAATCTACTAAAATGAAAGAGGAAAAAAGCTACATCAAAGTCCATGCCCACATAATGCCATAATTTTTATCCAAATACCCTGCTACTGGACCCCTAGAATTCTGCTCACTGCAAGAAATAGGCTAAACATGAGACAGGGTTGAACAAGGACTTCTATCCATACAACTATCTCATGATATCATTACTCTTTCATTGTTCAAGAAACTAGGGCTTAGAGAGACTAAGTAAATCATTCAAGGTCACAAAATTTGTAAGTGGCAAGCTACTATTCAAATTTAGTCCAACCAATTCCAAAGTCTAAATTCTTTCTACTATGTAATGTGGAATGAAGAAATGCCTTCTAGATCCAGCTGTTACCAACTTGTCATTTGACTTTGAACAATTACCTGATTCCTTACGTATACATCAACAGCTGGGCTAGAGGACCTCAAAGAACCCTTCCAGCTCCAGTGGGCTACGCTCCAAAGCATCCCCCTTCCTTTACAGCACATCAAAATATCCTTTAGTGAGGACATTTTGGTAACAAATTGTTCTGTCTTTTTTGGGGGGGAGGGACAGAATCTCAAGCTGTCGCCCTGGGTAGAGTGCTGTGGTATCACAGCTCACAGCAACCTCCAACTCCTGGGCTTAGGCGATTCTCCTGCCTCAGCCTCCCCAGTAGCTGGGACTACAGGCGCGAACCTGCCACCCTCGGTATCTGGGGCTGGCGCCCAACCCACTGAGCCATAGGCGCCTCCCAGTGCTGCGTGTTTTTTAAGTAGGTAAAGCAAGTACTCTTAAGGTTTTATGCTTAATATGTAGTTTTCTCTATTTGTAAAGATAGTTCTGTGGGTCTTATGAGTCATGCCAGATAAGTTCAAGTGCTATTTCCCAATAGAAACAGAAGCCTTAGTGCAGCGCAGACATGACCCTGAGTGTTTTTAATTCTGTCCCATTTGCAGGCTCCTAGAGTACTTTCCAATTTTAAATTAAACACCAATGTTAAAATACTTAACCAATGTGTTTAAATAATCAAAACATTTTAACAGAAATAATACAGGAGGTTTTTATCCTAGAAAACGTTTTAAAATAAAAAGCCTAACTTTCAATATTTAAAGCTGGGTTCAACGACACTGTAGATAACCTTAATAGCAGCTTAAATTTACATGTTTAAGAAAGAACACAAAAACAAAACACATGGCCTTAATTAACTAAATCACTTTTACTCTTCTATATCAAATAGCTACCTAAGTAAATAATATGTTTTCTTCCTTCATTTTCCTGAAGTTTATACATCCATGCACTCTAGCACGCAGGCAATCCACTCCCTGGTAACAAGCAGCCACAGGGGCTCACGCTGGGGAACATTTCCAACAGAAACAGTGTTAACCATGCTGGTTGGGTTTCCAGTTAAGTGCCACAGGGGACTTGGATTACCTTTGGAGTCTACACAGTTGCCAAGGGTGTTAATTATGAAGAACTAACCTGAGATTAAATTAAATTTCAGAGGAAAACCAAACTTAAAAAATTACTCCTGGCATTAGTCTCTGAAGCTGCAGATGAGTTAGACCCTGAAGCAAGCAAGTAAACAAATACTAGAACTGGGTCTCTGGAAAAAGGAAAGTACTGAGAAAACGGGACAAAGACTGGAGAAAACCCACTTGGTCTCAAAGGATGGGTAAGATATCTAAGCAGCAGAGGGTGCTATAAATCAGAAACTAAGGATTTAAAGTATCTAAGAAAGATGGTATCAGGCGACAATTAGCAAGCTTAGAGAACACTTAGGCTGTCTTAATTTTCAGCACAGCCCCAAAGGGAGGAGAAGGGTTTTTATACTGTGTTTATAAGATGTTAATACAAATCGCAGTCCAGACCTCCTAAACTTGGCATGGATCATATATTAAACACACACCTCCCCAGTTCCATAGGCCTCAAATGAACTTGCCAAATAGCAGTTTAGGACGTTTGATGAAATCTTATGAAAAATGACAGGCTTTCAGACCTGGGGCCTCTCTCTTTGCTTTGAGAGTATTACAAAGAGCAGGTTCCAAGTAAAGATAAGTGGTGCTATTAAATATAACTCAATGAGAAGGCAGCATGGCAGAAAGGTCAAGAAAGAACGCTAAAGTACAAGTTCTAGCAAAACTCAGCTTAGCAAGAAGGCTCTTTTCATGGTGTCCTCACCCGCAATCATAAGGGAGAAGGTTCTGTGAATTTTTTTTCACAACTTTCTGTTAAGTCTCAGTTACAAAGTTGAAACAAAAACAGATCTTCTTAGAGATAAGCTAACATTTCTCAAGAAATCAATTTCTCATCAGGTGGCCCCTCTCACTCATGCTAATTAAAGTCCCCATTATTTGGAACAAAAAAGCCCACCCTAAGAAATAAATACTCAAGTCATGTTTGACTTCTGCAATTATATGAGGTGCTCAAATGTGACTTGTCTTCATCTTTTGTATGAGTATATATGGAGCATTATGTCAACACAGTTTTTCCCTTTCTTAAAAGGTATGTATGTTTTTGGGGCTCCATCTGTTTAAATGTCATAAGACAGGCAATGAAATATAATGGCGAGAACTAAAAAATATTTTAGGTAATCTTATTACCTTATAATTACTATCCCTAAGGTTAACTGAAGAAAGCCAAGGAGAGTGTGCCCCACTCAAGTTCTGATCTTCAACACTTCTCACCCAACTCTCCCCAGCTCTCAGATAAAGATGTTTACTCAGTATAAAGTAATTGATGCCCACTGTGTGCTATGTGTTTCTGCTTGGTAGATTGCACGTCCCTGTTTCTTTCCCACTCTAAACTAAAACGTAATGGTGGGGAAGCTTCAAGCCTTATAAGAGAAAAATTCTTTAAGGAGGAAAAAAAGGTCTTCTTCTTCCTCTAAGATCATCTTGAGATGATATGTGAAAACGGTTCGCTATTCACTTGACCCAGAAAACCCCACTAAGTCATTCAAGAGGCTCAAATCTTCGTATTCACTTTAAGAATGCATGTGAAACTGCCCGGGCCATCAAGAGTATGCATATACGGAAAGCCACAAAGTATCTGAAGGATGTCACTTTAAAGAAACAGTGTGTGGCTCGGTGCCTGTGGCTCAAGTGGCTAAGGCGCCAGCCACATACACCTAAGGTGGCGGGTTCGAATCCAGCCCAGGCCCACCAAACAACAATGATGGCTGTAACCAAAAATGGCCGGGTGTTGTGGCAGGCACCTGTGGTCCCAGCTACTTGGGAGGCGGAGGCAGGAGACTCGCTTGAGCCCAGGAGTTAGAGGTTGCCACAGCACTCTACCCAGGGGGATAGCTTGAGGCTCGATCTCAAAAAAGAAAGAAAGAAACAGCGTGTACCATCCTGACATTACAATGGTGAAGCTGGTAGGTGTGCCCAGGCCAAACAGTGGGGCTGGACGTAAGGTTGATAGCCCAAAAAGAGTGCTGAATTTTTGCTGCACATGCTTAAAAATGCAGAGAGTAATGCCGAACTTAAGGCTTTAGATGTAGATTCTCTGGTCATTGAGCATATCCAGGTGAACAAAGCACCCAAGATGCATTGCTGAACTTAGAGAGTTCATGGTCACATTAACCTATACATGAGCTCCCCTTGCCACATCGAGATGATCCTTACTGAAAAGGAACAAACTGTTCCCAAACCAGAAGAGAACAATATCCCAGAAGAAATGTGCTATAAAGAAAAAACAGCATGGGAATAGATACAACATAAAATAAATGCAAATCCCAGTTAAAAAAAAAAGGAACAGATTATAAACTACATGTCATACGGATCATGTTGATCTAAGACAGTTTATCTTATGAGTAACCTTTTTTAAATTTTTTTTTGCTGTGTCTAGATTTGAAGCCGTCACCTCCAGTATGTGGAGCCAGCGCCCTACTCCTTGAGCCATAGGCGCCGCCCACTTATAAGTAACTTACAAAAGAAACAAACTACAGCGAGATGACCAGAAGGGAGTCTGAGACTTCTAATTCAGAATCATACCTCTTGATCACTAACAACTGAAATTTTAAGATTCTGAAACATTTGAAAACAAAAACCAATGTAAATCTGCAGAATACTAATTTCTAATATCTTTTTTAACATGACATAATATAGTTTCCCACTGGCTAGGTGCAGTGAGGCATACACCTGCAATCCTAGCATTCTGGGAGGTCAAGGGGGGTGGACTGCTTGAGCTTAGGAGTTCAAGACCAGCCAGAGGGCTTGGCGCCCACAGCTCAGTGGTTACGGCACTGGCCACATACACCAAGGCAGGCAGGTTCGAACCTGGTCCAAGACTACTAAACAACAATGTGATAACTACAACAAAAAAAATAGGGTGTTGTGGTGGGCACCTATAGTCCCAGCTACTTGGGAGGCTGAGGCAAGAGAATCATTTAAGCCCAAGAGTTTGAGGTTGCTGTGAGCTGTAATGCCGAGGCACTTTACCGAGGGAGACACAGTAAGACTGTCTTAAAAAAAAAAAGACCAGCCAGAGCATGAGATCTGACCCCATCCCATCTCTACTAAAAATAGAAAAACAAGCTGGGTATGGTGCTGGCACATGCCTGTAGTCCCAGCTACTTGGGAGGCTGAGGCAAGAGGACTGCTCAAGTATAAGAGTTTGAGGTTGCTGTGAGCTATGATGCTATGGCATTCTACCCAGGGCAACAGAGTGAGACTATCTCAAAAATAAATTTTTTTTTAATTTAATAAATAGCTTCCCTTGGCTCCGCACCAGTAGCTCAGCAGCTAGGGTACTGGCCACATACCCTGGAGCTGGGAGGTTCAAACCCGGCCAGGGCCTGCCAAAAGACAATGATAACTACATACAACAAAAAAACAGCTGGGCGTTGTGGCAGGCACCTGTAGTTCCAGCTTTTGGGGAGGCTAAGACAAGAGAATGACTTAAGCCCAAGAATTTGAGGTTGCTGAGCTGTGAAGCCACAGCACTCTACTGAGGGAGACACAGTGAGACTCTGTCTCTAAATAAATAAATAAATAGTTTCCCATAGAAGAATGTTTAAGCATTGCTTTACTGGTTCCAGGACTCAACCTACATGTGAGTGGACCTAAAGTCCCCTAGATATGTCTAGTTGAAAACACAAAGTATCTGTGCTTGCCTTACCTTTATTGTAGCTCTTATTTGCATTACTTACCGGAATGTAATAGATGCCCATCTTAGGGGTTTCATTGGCAGTAAAAAGCATTCCTAAAAATAAACATAATGAAAAACGTAAACACATAGAGAAAAGACAGTACCTTTTCTATCTGTTTTACATTCTGAAATGCTTGAGGTACTCAGTACACGGACGGTGTGTAGAAGAGGAGCCGAGCCTGGAGCTGGGCCCCCAGGACGCAGGTCGGGGCTTCAGTCCCTGCCTCTCTAGATGGGAGACCTCAAGCTATAAGAACAGCCAACTTCTCAGAAATGATCAGGTTGTACTAGTTAAGTAAATGGGCTGGCAGTTTCCATTACAAGGTGCTCAGGTCTATATAAAGTACATCATCGTGTTTAGGGGGAAATTTTTAAGTTCAGACACATATGTGGTGTCAATGCACTAGTTATTGGAATTATCACGAAGAAATTACAAAAAAAGGCTTCCTTCCAGTATCTGGAACCAAGGTAAAGCCTTTCCCACAAAATGTCAACAAATTTCTAACTTTCACATTAAACTTTACCCTGGACTGGAAAACAAAATACAATGAGGAATGCTATGTGGAGCCACACCAGAAAGACCTGTAGGGCCACACAGCCCTGAGTCTACCACAGTCACTCTCTCATAAGTGAATTTAACAGACTGGGATCAGTATTAACAGAGAACAAAACTGAAGGAAAGACTAACTCTCTGGCATCTAATAAGGATTCCCTATAACTCTAGGAGCAACAGTAACCTACAAAATCAATATTCAGTAATAATAAATAATTTAGTACCAAAGCATTCGAATATCTGTCTTATTGTCTTTTCTCTGCCACTTTTGCAACAAGTTCTTGCCCCACAAACATTTTGGAAGTAGCTCCAAAGTGCCAACATGCAGCCGCCAAGCTTCCGCACAGCCTCTGCTGCACTGCAAATAAAGCTGAGGCCAGCAGACACCTAACTGGTCCTTTACAATGCAGATTATTTCAGCCAACATGTAACAACCCCCTAAAATGAGAAGTATTATCATCCTTGTTTTACTGCTGAGAAAAAGAGCTCAAAGGGATGAGTAAATGTTAAAGCTAAAAGTCAAACTCAAGAGCTCTTATTTTTAAAGATTGTTACAGACCAACCAAATTATATTCATTTAAAAAATCCATCTGCAAAATACAGTAAAGGAACCCACAGAGGGACGACATGTAGGTTATCAGATCACATAAGCATAATTAAATACGCCAAATGTTAAGGACAATGATTTGATTGTTTCAGAAAAATAATTTCTGCTGCCCTTTCTTTTTGTTAATAAAAAAGCTTGTGAAAGTGATATTTGATGCTGTTACAGATGAAATGCCAAGTAGATAAGTGAATTAACACTCAAGCAGGGGTTGGGAACAGTGGCTCACACCTGTAATCCTAGCACTCTGGGAGACGGAGGCAGGTGGATTAGCTCACAGGCTTGAGACCAGTCTGAGCAAACCCCATCTCTAAAAGTAGCCAGGTAACGTGGCACACGCCTGTAGTCTCGGCTACTTGGGAGGCTGAGGCAAGATGATCACTTGAGCCCAAGAGTTTGAAGTTGCTGTGAGCTGTAATGCCATAGCACTCTACAAAGGGCAACAAAATGAGACTCTGTCTCAAAAAAATAAAACAAAAATACCCCCAAACAAACAAACAACCACAAAAAGCATTCAAGCAGAAGCCAAGGATTCAATAAATCTCACCAAAACCAAGCCTTGTCACTAACTCAAAAGTGTGAGCTAGCCCTGAACTGGGACCAAAAATACATACATAACCCCCCTAAAAGTACTTACTGAAGTCTAGAAAAACCAAGTTATATGTCTAAATTAAACCAAAACAAAAATCAGAGCTGTTTTTCATAGCTTGAAACCCTGTAAACCTCTTATCTCAGCACTTTCCCTGGTCTTGGACAGAATTTTCACTGAGGTGCTGATGGGAAGAAATGGTCTCTACTAACTGTGCTGCACAGTCCTCCACTAACGGCACGGATGAAATCTCTCCAAGAACCTTCTGACGTCAAAAAAGTTTTGGGGATAGAAGTGGCATGTTATGAAAAAGAAGGTTTCAGGCCTATCTCTACTGGTTCAATCCTGAACACTGAACATTCCACAAGGAAGCCCAACCTACCAAACAAACCTCAGAAAGGGCTCTAATCTGATTACACAAAAGAATTCAGACTGGATGCAGCCAGATAGTTTTCTGCAATGAAGTAGGATCTCACTTGGCCACATGTGGCCAAGGATACGAGATTATCCACTACCAAACTAAAGTGGGGAGGGTGAGAGCTGTAAGCAATTATAAATGAGGAAAATAAACCTCCCAAAGCCCAAAGAGTATCAGAAGTTTCTAACAAGTAGAAACAGAAAAATAATCAAGTTAGTGAAAGAAATACAGGCAAGAGAAGAACCGAGTGTGAGCACTGTGCCACGTACTTTACACGCTCAGAGTCAACTCATTTGCTCAAGTCACCACACCGCAGGAAGAAGAGGAGCTGGGAGTCTGCCGACTCCACTGCCCATGTGACATGGGGCTCTAAGACTCCAATAACAACTAGGACAAAATTAGAATACCTCTTGCATGATCAAATATTAAACCATGAAAAAGGGTCAGCACATGTGTAAACACCATATAGCAACATTAAAAATGATTTTAATCCACTCTGGGAGGCTGAGGTGGGTAGATTGCTTGAGCTCAGGAGTTCGAGACCAGCCTGAACAAGAGTGAGACCCCATTTCTACTAGAAATAGAAAAACTGAAGCAACAGAATTACTTGAGCTGAAGAGTTTGAGATTGCTGTGACCTATGATGCCATGGCACTCTATCCAGGACAACAAGACTCGCTTGCCAAAAAAAAAAAAAAAGTTAAATAAAAAAAAATGATTTAAGTAAAATGTCAAGCTAAAAAAAGCAAAAGATAATCACATACAGTATGAGGACAATTTAAAACATACAAACACAGGACCAATACAAGAATTTAGAAACAGTAATGGCTCTTGTGACGAGACTGGAGCACTACGGATGGTTTCATCCTTCATGTCCTGCATGTAAAACAGTCACATCGAAATGTGTGATCATTTTCCTAGCGATTCATTTTCATTGTATTTTACAGACGTATTAATCTGCAATGGACTGGAAATTTAAAAATGAAGAAAAAAACTAGACAAAATCCTAGTCTTCTCCAGACACATTTGCAAAGCACTGCACTAAATCACACAGCAGCAGTCACCGCCTTGAGCAGGTCAGAGACAGGCTGTGCGCACAGACTGCGCCAGGGGGACTGGCAGGGACGCTTCTGAAGCCTGGGGCCCGTGAGCTCATACTCAAGGCACCAAGGACACTGCCGATGACAGCAACAGTTGTTTGTGCATTTAAAGAATACTTCAGGCTGGGTGCAATGGCTCATGCCTACAGTCCTACACTCTGGGAGGCAAAGCAAGTGGACTGTTTGAACTCCAGACTTTGACACCAGCCTGAGCAAGAGTGAGACTGTCTGTACTAGAAATAGAAAAGCTAGCTGTGCATTGTGGCAGGTGCTTGTA
Source organism: Galagoides demidoff (assembly GCA_963574575.1). NCBI lineage: Eukaryota > Metazoa > Chordata > Mammalia > Primates > Galagidae > Galagoides > Galagoides demidoff. Next base: position 10,514 of record CAUYQV010050798.1, read on the forward strand.
GTCCCAGCTACTCAGGAGGCTGAGGCAAGAGGACTGCTTGAGTTGGAGCTTGAGGTTGCTGTGAGCTATAATGATACCACAGCACTCTAGCCTAGGTGACAGAATGAGACTTTGTCTCAAAAACAAAACAAAAAACACAGGCTTTGAACAGCATAAGAAGTCTCTAATAGCCTACAAGGCAGGTGAAAACTGAGGCTGGATATTTCCATCACTGAGAGTGAATTAGGTCTTTCTTAAGCCCCACGCTCACCTTTCTACCAAAAGTTCTGATCCTGAATCCTCTTGTCTGGAGCGGGACTCAGATATTCGTAAGCTTTATAAGCTCCCTCTGCTATGACCCTGATGCACACCAAAGTCATAGCACCACGCTGCCTCTTCAAGTGTCCCAACCTGCACAGAGCAGCTGCTCACTGAAGAGACACAATACAGGGGGCTGGAGGAACTATGGGAGTCAGGCTGGGAAATAAGCCAGGAAGGCGGGACCATTTCTCAATATTCTGAGCTGTCTTAGTATTAGGAAAACATTACAAAACAAAAATCATGATTAGGCTTTAATTACTCTAAAATGAGTAAGTGAGAAAAAAAAGAAACTAGAAGGTTTCAGCTTTTCTAAAATATGATTAACCCTATAATGATTAAGCACAAAACAAAGAAGAGAGTTGAAGGAAAAAAGTGTGGGAAAGCAAGGAAAAAGCAGAGCACACGAGCTCACCGCACTCAGATCTGAGCCAAGAGGAAGACGCACGAAGTGATGCTTGCTTCTCTGTGCTTGCTATCTTGTGAGACAAGTTATCGGGCTAGCTTTTGTATGTTTGATTAACTCCTTATAAGTTAATTTGACAGTACTAGTCATTCTTCTAAAACATTACTCTTAAAATTGTTATCTTTCAGGGCAGTGCCTGTGGCTCAGTGGATAAGGCACCAGCCCCCATAATACCTAGGGTGGCGGGTTCAAACCCAGCCCCAGCCACACTGCAAAAAAATAGCCAGACGTTGTGGCGGGCACCTGTAGTCCCAGCTACTGGGAAGACTGAGACAAGAAAAATCGCCTAAGCCCAGGAGTTGGAGGTTGCTGTGAGCTGTGTGATGCCACGGCACTCTACCGAAGGCAATAAAATGAGACTCTGTCTCTAAAAAAAAAAAAAATTGTTACCTTTCAGAAGTACTTTGCAAGGAAGACATAACCTTAACAAAGTGATCAACTTTATCCTCACCAGCACAAGGATGATCTGATGTGATAAGATCTAAGAAGCCAGCACCCTACACATTATCCTCGTCCAAAGTATTTAACACAAACTTAATTAAGCCTTTAGACTTAATTTCTGTTTATGAAAAATACAAGGTTCAAGAAACAAGTTAAACAACAGCATGAGAAACAGTCGTGTATATCCAGGATGAGGGGCATTCTAAGGCCACTGGCCTGATCTGGAGAAGGGAAGAAAATGATGGAGAAAACATTGTGGATTGAAAGATACTAACGGTACGTAACAGCTAAACATAACAGTCTTAATTACATCCTTGTTCAAAAAAACAGGCTAAAAAGGTCTTTGAGGAGTCTCCCTTTATCACCCTCAGAAGAGTGCTGTGACATCATAGCTCACAGCAACCTCCAACTCCTGGGCTTAGGCGATTCTCTTGCCTCAGCCTCCCCAGTAGCTGGGACTACAGGTGCCCACCACAACGCCTGGCTATTTTCTGTAGCAGTTTGGTCGGACTCGGGTTTGAACCCGCCACCCTTGGTATATGGGGCTGGCGCCCTAACCACTGAGCACAGAGGCCGCCCAAGACTGAATTGTTTTATTGGTTGTGATAAGAGCCTTTGATTAAGAGAACAATGTCTTTTTTACAAGCAAAGTGCTACACTCAGTGCAGGAGAAATGCTACGTGTCTACAGTTGGCTTTCAAGTGATTCCCCAAAGAAACCACGAAAACCATACACATGCAGAGATAAAAAAGGCAAATGTGGCAAAAGATTAAAAATACTGAATCTATATAGAGGATATAAAGATATTCACCCTACTACTTTGTCAATTTTAAATACTGGGGATAAAGTGACTTTTCTTGCTTATGATATTAGTGACACAGACCAGGTCAGCAAACTATCTCTAGGCTGGGTATTAAATATTTTAGGCCTTGTAGGCCATCCGTTCTTTGTCTCTACTGTCATGCTGCAAAAACCATGTGGACAACACATAAGTGAAGAAGTGAGGCTGCATTCACAGAGAACTTTACCCTAAAAGACGATGAAATGTTGAATTTCACATAACTTTCATGTGTTACAAAATGTTACTCTTCTTCTATTTTTTTCCCCAGCCATTTTAAATCTGTAAAATTTATTCTCAGCTCACAGGCTGTGAAAAAACATGGCCCAAGATTGGATTTGGCCCACAGGTCAGTTTGCCAACCCCTGATATTTTTAAAATGCTATCATTAAGAATGTTTTCTGGCTCGGCACCTGTAGCTCAGCAGCTGGGGCGCCTGACACATACACTGGAGCTGGTGGGTTAGAATCCAGCCTGGGCCTGCCAAACAACAATGACAACTACAACAACAACAACAAAAAATAGCCAGGCATTGTGGCCGGCCCCTGTAGTCCCAGCTACTTGGGAGGCTGAGGCAAGAGAATCACTGAAGCCCAAGAGTTTGAGGTTGCTGTGAGCTGTGACACCATGACACTCTACTGAGGGTGAGAGCTTGAGACTCTGTCTCAAAGAAAAAAAAAAATCTTTTCTGTCCAAATTGTCAAACATTTCTTCATAAATATTACCTTAGTAAGGGCAAATTAATTATAGAAATTATATTATAAATGCTTCTACAATTAAGATGGTATAAGCATAGACAATCACAGGGCATGATGGCTCATGCATGTAATCCTAACACTTTGGGAAGCTGAATTGGGAGGATCACTTAAGCACAGAAGTTTGAGACCAGCCTAGGCAACACAGTGAGAATCCAGCTCTTAAAAAAAAAATTTAAGTAAGTTGGGGACAGTACTGCACACCTGTAGTTCTAGCTACCAGATGACTGCTTAAGCCCAGGAGTTTGAGGTTGCTGTGAGCAAGGATGATGTAGGCTGGGCAACAGAAAAAGACCCTTTCTGAAAAAAAAAAAAAAATACAAAAAACCCCAAGACCATAATTAATCTTCATTAAATAAATGCTCTTGATATTTTTCCCAGAAAGATATACTTCTAATTTTCATTAAAATGCATGCATTATTGGGCAGCACCTATGGCTCAGGGGGTAGGGCACCAGCCCCATATACCGAGGGTGGTGGGTTCAAACCTGGCCCCGGCCTAACTGCAACAACAACAAAAATAGCCAGGCATTGTGGCGGGTGCCCATAGTCCCAGCTACTTGGGAGGCTGAGGCAAGACAATTGCCTAAGCCCAGGAGTTGGAGGTTGCTGTGAGCTGTGTGACGCCACAGCACTCTACCAAGGGTGATAAAGTGAGACTGTCTCTACAAAAAAAGTTAAATAAAAAATAAATTTTAAAAAAATGCATGCATTATTTTTACCATTAGACAAATCTGTTAAAATTTAATATTGTCAGGTATAGTGGCTCACACCCGTAATCCTAGCACTCTGGGAGGATCACTTGAGGCCAGGAGTGGAGTTCAAGACCAGCCTGGACAGCATAAGCAAGATCCTATTAGTACAAAAAAATTAAAACATTAGCCGGGCATGGTGGTATGTGCCTATAATCCCAGGTTCTTGGGAGGCTGAGGCAGGAAGATTTCTTGTGCCTAGGGGTCTAAGGTTACAGTGAGCTATGATTGTGACACTGTACTCTAGCCTGAGCAACAGAGTGTGACCATCTTAAAAAATAAAATAAAATTTCATTTTAAGAGCGAGGCATGTTGGTGCACACCCGTAAGTCTCAGCTAAGCTGCTCAGAAGGCTTAGGCGACATGGTTGCTGCAGTGCAGGAGTTGAGGGCTGCAGCACACCAGGACTGCACCTGTGAAAAACCACTGCACCCCAGCCGGGGCAATGTCATGGGACCCCAACTCCCCCCCTTCAAAGAAGAAGGAAGAAGAAGGGAGGGAGGAGCAAGCAGGGAGTGGGAGGAAGGAGGAAGAGGATGACTTGGGGGGAAATGATACTGCAGGGATATGCGGCTGAATTATCAGCACCTTCTCAAGTCCATTCTGCTTAAGTCTCTTCTTCAGCAATCACCTAAATCACTAATCCTTCCCTGCGAACATCAGCCTCCTTCTCCTTCATCTTTGTGATTTCAACAACCATCATCCCTGTGGAATTTTAAGAATGGGTTCCTTAATAGTTTTGAGATGAGCCTGGATATTTCTCAGAAAAAGATATCTTTGCCAAGTAGTTATACTCTTTGTGGGCTAACAGATCCTTATACCCATAAAACGTTGGGGCTGAGAGGATGTACAAGAATTTCAGTCATTTTAGTTCAAAACCAATTTACCCTTTACACAATCAATAAACCTGCCTTCTGAAAGCACAGCCTGAACACGTCCTTTTTGACCACAGTGGACCCTGAAGACCCGGCATGTCATGCCCAGACCTCCCCCACCTGCAACTCTCTGCCTCCAGATGCCCTTCCCAGAGCCACTGCAGCACAGGGATATAAAGGTTCTCTCCATCCCCAACAAGCCCTGTATGCCCAGCCTTTCTGCCAATCTGAAACAGTTCTCTTACGAAGATCACCTCAGCCCCCAACTCCATTTAACCACAATCACGCAACACTCCAGATGTGACGCATGTCCTCTTGACACCAGCCACGGGTGCTCTGGATATAATCACTCCAACGTGTTGCCAAAGTGCTCCTTGATAAGACTTCCTATGCCTCACCTGTGTCCTTCTATCAAAATTATTTGTGTATGTCTGTCCTAGAAACACACTGCTTGAGAGTAGGAACTGTTCTCATTCTTATCTCATACCTTGAAATACTTCACAGATTTGCCTTAAATGTATTATTAAATTCTAAAATCTGTGTAATTTGCTGAACAGCATACACTGTAGAATATACCAAAACCCATGGCTTCTCCAGATCCCTAGCCTTAATTTCTCCACACTATTAATAATCACATAAAAGAGCAAAAGAGCAGACTAAAATAGCATGTCACCCGCCACGTACCTGTATACTGCTCCAGGTTTCTGCTAATAGCCAGGCGGGCTGAGGACTGACTGAGTCACTGAGAATGCCATTTTCTGAATCATCCACACCGCATCCTGCTCTTAATTATCCCAAGTAAGTAAAATACCCAAGAATTGTCCTGACCTAGCCAAACTCTATCTTAAGAATTAAAATGAGTTTATAACCCAAAAAAGTATAGCCTGGACTATCTGACTGGAGAATGCATACCTGAGTTGGGGTAGAGACAAACATCATTAAGGTCATGCTCTGGCTCCAGAGAAGTAAATATTTTTCCCTAAAAAAGAAAGCAAAATGAATTCTTAAAATAATTAAAGGACAACAAATTTTGGAAATGTCACATAAAGAAAATAAATCAGAAACAACGCAATCTCCAACAGCCCTGTAAAGAAATAAAATAACCTAAGTGAAATCACAAAATTAAAGTTAAAAAAAATCAATTTATCAAAGCATCTCAATTTAGAGATGAAAAAACTCACGCCTAGGCAGAAGTGACTTGTCAAAAAAAAAATTCAAAGATATATAGACATGTATAATGTCAACATGATAGGAAAACATAAAGTTTAAAATAAGTTATTTATCAACCTAAAAAAATGATTCTCAGGCCAGGTACACTAGCTCATGCTTGCAATCCTAGCACTCTGGAAGGCTGAGGTGGGAGAATCACCTAAGCTCAGGATTTTAAGACCTGAGCAAAAGTGAGACCCACGAGTGCTTGAACCCAGGAGTTTGAGGTTGCTGCGAGTTAAGTGGACATCGTGGCAACAGAGTGAAACTGTCTCCAAAAAAAAAATTCTCTTGGGTGGCACGTGTGGCTCAGTGAGTAAGGCGCTGGGCAGCCCCATATACCAAGGGTGGCAGGTTCAAACCTGGCCTGGCCAAACTGCAACAGAAAATAGCCGGGCATTGTGATGGGCACCCATAGTCCCAGCTACTTGGGAGGCTGAGGCAAGAGAACTGCCTAAGCCCTGGAGTTGGAGGTTGCTGTGAGCAGTGATGCCCACAGTAGAGCAGCTATTCACCGGCGTGATCATGGCACATTGCAGCTTTGAACTCCTAGGCTCAAGGAAGAGTGATTCTCTTCAACAGTGATTTTTCTCTCTACTTAACATCTAAAATGCATGGCAGCTACAGCAAATCAAGAAAACATCTTAATGAAAAGAAAGCAATAATGACCACTTTCCCTAAGTATGGCTCGTCCATCCTAAAGTAACTGACCTCCTGTAATTAGTAAGTTCCCAAATGGATACTCAGTATACTTCCTAAGAATCCACATAACTGAAAAAAGACAATGGGAAGAAAAAAGAATATATGAAGGAAATTAAAAAAAAAAAAAACAAAAAAAAAACAGGCAAGCGAGCAAGCAGGAGGGTGCAGGACTGTGGGAGCAGAGCAACGCCTAAATCAAAGGAACTAGTTTCTTCAAGCTCCTCTGGCAGTGATTCAGACAGTGAAGTTGACAAAAAGTTAAAGAGGAAAAAGCAAGTTGCTCCAGAAAAACCTGTGAAGAAGCAACAGACTGGGGAAACTGCAAGAGCTCTGTCATCTTCCCAACAGAGCAGCAGCAGCAGAGATGATAACATGTTTCAGATCGGGAAAATGAGTGTCCCCTTAGTGTTCGGGACTTTAAAGGGAAAGTTCTTATTGATATCAGAGAATATTGGATGGACCCAGAAGGTGAAATGAAACCAGGAAGGAAAGGTATTTCTATAAATCCAGAGCAGTGGAGCCAGCTGAAGGAACAGATTTCTGACACTGATGATGCAGTAAGAAAACTGTAAAATCCGAGCCATACAAAACCTGTACTGTTCTAGTGGTTTTAATCCGTCTTTTCACATTGGCTTTGTTTTCTAAATGTGCTCCAAGCTATTGTATGTTTGGACTGCAGAACAATTTGTAAGACGAATACTTTTTTTAAATGTGCATTATTAAAAATGTTCTGAGTGAAACTAATTTCAACTTTATTAAGGACTGCTTTCTGCCCACAACCCATGTGAAATAATAAAAAGAAATACAAAAAAAAAAAAAAGAAAAGGAACATTAGGAACATATTCAAATAAAGAATGAAATAATTTCAACAAAAAATACGTACTGAGTTCTTATTCCACATTTTGATAATTCGAGAGTCTGCAGACAAAATCAAATCTAGAGAATCCTGGAAATGAACTGACTTAATGGGCAGCCCATACTGGTGATCCTTAACTAGCAATGGCTTATCAGATCGAAGATCATATAATAAAACCTAAAAGAAAAAAACAAGTTATTGGCAAACACTTTATCTTTAAAAAGGAACATTTAAAATTTAGAACAATGGTGGCCATTTGCTTTATTGCTTCTTTATGAACACAATGAATACCCCCACTCAGGGTGCTAAGATTCTAAAGCCAGATGTACTCTAGAAAAATCTCTTAAATTGCCCTTAGAGTATAAAGTTTTATGAATTCAACCTAAGAGTAATTGCTGTCACCCTGGGTCGAGTGCTGTGGCATCACAGCTCACAGCAACCTCCAATTCCTGGGCTCAAGCGATTCTCTTGCCTCACTCTCCCAAGTAACTAGGACTACATGGTGCCCACCACAATGCCTGGCTATTTTTTGGTTGTACCGTGTTTCCCGGAAAATAAGACACTGTCTTATATTTATTTTTTCTCAAGAAGACACACTAGGGCTTATTTTCAGGGGATGTCTTATTTTTATTAAGTATAATACAACAATCTACATTTATTCAAATACAGTTAAATCATCCCCTTCTGGAACATTGTCATAACTCTCCAGACCCGGAATTCCATCCTGAATTTCTTGAGACTCCATTTCCTTTAGAACCATTGGCCCCAATCTTTCATGTCGAGCAAGAGAGCTCTCATTAAATGAGCAGCTCTTATCCATGTAACCTGCTTGGAGTGCACTGGTAACAACACTGTCAGTGATTTTATTCCATGAATTCTTCACCCAAATCACAACCTCTTGCAGGCTAGGCTTCACAGAGTTTCCACACTGATTTCTTGTCATTCTATTTTCAATGTAATTGTTAATTTCCATATGCAAATGGTCTTTGAATGGCTTGTTTATTGCAATATTAAGAGTCTGCAGATAGGCAGTCATTCCTGTGGGAATCATTATTTGATCTATTTTTCTCTCTGCAAGGAAGTTCTTCATGTCTTTAGCAGGGTGAGTGTTGGCTGAATCCCCTCTTTGGTCACCTCGCAAAACAAGTGGCAG
>CAUYQV010050804.1:0-20044 GCA_963574575.1 Galagoides demidoff
ACTCTACCCAGGGGTATAGCTTGAGGCTCCGTCTCAAAAAAAAAAAAAAAAGAAAGACTTGGAAATTAAACAACCTCATGCTGAATGGTAGTTGGGATCAGGAAGAGATAAAAGAGGAAATGGTTAAATTCTCAAACGTTACAACAATGAAGACACAAATTGCCAAAACCTGTGGGATAGAGCAAACACAGGCTTAAGAGGAAAATTTATTACATTAGATGCCTACACTCCAAACAACAGAAAGAATGTGCATCACCAAACTCATGAACCATCTTATGGAACTGGAAAAAGAAGAATAATCTAACCCAAACCCAGCAGAAGAAATGAAATAACCAAAATTAAGTCAGAGATTAATGAAATTGAAAACAGAAGAATCAGAAAATTAATAAAGTTGGTTTTTCAGAAAAATAAACAAAAATCAATAAACTTTTGGCAAGATTAACTTGAAACAGAAAAGTAAAATCTCTACTAACCTCAATCAAAAACAATAAAGGGGAAATAACAATAGATGCCACAGAGATCATCTCTGAGTACTACAAGAAACTTTATGCTCAGAAATTTGACAATGTGGAGGAAAGGATCAATACCTGGAATCACACTCTCTCCCTAGACTTAATCAAGAAGAAATAGATCGCTCTTTTTTTTTTTTTTTTTTTTTTGAGACGGAGCCTCAAGCTATCTCTCTGGGTAGAGTGCCGTGGCATCACAGCTCATAGCAACCTCCAACTCCTGGGCTCAGGCGAGTCTCCAGCCTCCACCTCCCAAGTAGCTGGGACCACAGGCGCCCGCCACAACGCCCGGCCGTTTTTTGGTTGCAGCCATCATTGTTGTTTGGCGGGCCCGGGCTGGGGATTCGAACCTACCACCTTACGTGTACGTGGCTGGCACCTTAGCCGCTTGAGCCACAGGCGCCGAGCCAAGGAATAGATCTCTTGAACAGAGATTTCATGAAATGAGATTGAGGAAACAATAAAAAAAAAATCTCCGAAGAAAAAATATCCATGGACCAGATGGCTTCACACCAGAATTCTGTCAAACCTTCAAACAAGAGCTTATACCCATACTGCACAAATTATTCTAAAAAAATTGGGAAGGAAGAAATTTTTCCCATAAAGTTCTATTAAGCAAATATCACACTAATACCAAGACATGGAAAAGACCTAACTAAAAAACAAAATTTCAGACCAATTTCACTAATGCATATGGATGCAAAAATTCTCAACGAAATCCTACCCAATAGATTGTAACTATACATTAAAAACGTTTTCATTACGGTCAAGTAGGTTTCATCCCAGGGGTACAAGGCTGTATTCACATACCAAGTCCATGAACATAATTCCCCATATTAACAGAAGCAAACAGAAAGAACATATGGTCCTCTCAATAGACACAGAAAAAGCATTTGATAAAATTCAGCATCCTTTTCTAATTAGGTCTCTGAAGAAGATAGGCATAGGTAGCACATTTCTTAAAGTGATTGAAACCATCTACAAGACACCCACAGCTAATCTTATACTGAATGGAGGAAAACTGAAAGCTTTTCCATTTAGAACTGTCCTCTATCACCACTACTGTTTGACATAGTGCTGGAAGTTCTAGCTAATACAATAAGGCAAAAGACAGAAAGGGCATCCAAATGGGGACAAAAAGAGGTCAGACTCTCCCTCTTTGCTGATGATATGATCTTAAACTTAGAGAACCCCAGAAATTCAACACCAAGTATCTCATCACTCCTGTAAGTGATCAAAAAAATACAGTAATTCTCAGGATGTAAAATCAATGTCCACAAATCAGAAGCCTTTGTATATGCTAATAACTACCAAGATGAGAAGCTAATCAAGGAAACAATTCCCTTTACAGTACCTTCAGAGAAAATGAAATACCTAGGAATATATCTGACAAAAGGGGTGAAGGACCTTTGTAAAGAAAATTACCAAACCCTAAAAAAAGAAATAGCAGAATATATTAACAAATGGAAGAACATACCGTGCTCATGGCTGGGAAGAATCAATGTGGTTAAAATATCTATGCTTCCCAAAGCAATGTACAGATTCAATGTAATCCCCAGTGAAATACCAACATCATAGTTTCAAGATTTTGAAAAAACAATTCTTCATTTTGTATGGAACCAGAAAAAGCCCCTTATCACCAAAGCAATTCTTAGAATAAAAAGAAAGCCAGGGGCATCAGCCTACCAGAGTTTAGGTTGTAGTACAAGGCCATAGTGATCAAAACAGGATGGTATTGGCATAAAAATAGAGACATTGGCGGGGTGTGGTGGCTCATGCCTGTAATCTTAGCATTCTGGGAGGCCAAGGTAGGTAGATTGCCTGAGTTCACAGGTTCGAGACCAGCCTGAGCCAGATAGATCCCAACTCTAAAAATAGGTGGGTGTTGTGACGGTCACTTGTCCCAACTACTTGGCAGGCTGAGTCAAGAGAATTGCTTGAGCCCAAGAGTTTGTTGTTGCTATGAGCTATTGACTCCACACAGCACTCTACCAAGGGCAACAACGTGAGACTCTGTCTAAAAAAAGCCCCCCAAAACAGATATTTGAAACCAAGTAGAAAACCATGAAATAAAACTAACTTCTTACAGCCACCTAATCTTTGATAAATCAAACTAGAACATGCAGTGGGGGAAGGAATCCTTTTTCCATAAATGGTTCTCGGATAACTGGGTAGCCTCATGTAAAAGATTGAAACTGGACCTTTCTCAAATCAGTAAAATTAATTCAAGATGGATAAAAGATCTAAACCTAGGGCATGAAACAATAAAAATCCTTGAAGAAAATGAGGGTAAAACACTTGAAGTTGTCAGACACTGGGGAAAGACTTTATGAAGTAGACTTCAGTGGCAGTTCCAACAACAACAAAAATAAATGAATGGGACTCAATTGAATAACTTCTGTACAGCTAAGAAGACAACAACCAAAAGATACTTGCACATTATTAATTGGATAAAAGCTTGATAACTAGGATCTACAGAGAACTCAAATTAATCATAAAAAAGCCAACAGTCATTTGGGCAGTGCCCCCGTAGCTTAGTGGGTAGGGCACTGGTCACATACACCGAGGCTGATGGGCTCAAACCTGACCCGGGCCAGCTAAAACAACAATGACAACTGCAACAAACAAAGTAGCTGGGTGTTGTGGCAGGCTACCGTAATCCCAGCTACTTGGGAGGCTGAGACAGGATAATTTCGTAAGCCCAGGAGTTTGAGCTTGGCTGTGAGCTAGACACTATAACACTCCATTCAGGGAGACAGCTGTCTCAGAAAAAAAAAAAAAAGCCAACAATACCTCATACCAATGGGGAAGATAGATGAATAGAATTCAGGGCGACATAGTGAGACTGTCTCAAGGAAAAAAAAAGATTGACAAATGGCTAGCCATTGTATGACACAGTGGCCAGCATCCCTAATCATCAGAGAAGTGAAAATCACAACCACCCTAAGATAACACCTGATCCTTAATTCCAGTGAGAATGACTCATATCACCAAATCTCAAAGGTATAGATACTAATGTGGATGTGGAGAGAGCACTTTTACACTGCTGGTGGGACTGCATACTTTTGGAAAAAGTATGGAGACATCTCAAAGAGCTTAAACTGGACCTCTCGTTTGATCCTGCAATCCCATTATTTGGCATCTACCAAGAAGAAAAAAAATCATTTTATCGTAAGGACATTTGCACTAAACTGTTGATTGCAGCTCAGTTTACAATTGCCAAACTGTGAAAACAACCTAAATGCCCACCAATCCAGAAATGGATTGACAAGCTGTGGTATATGTATACCATGGAATACTATTCAGCCACTAAAAACAATGGAGACTTTACATCTTTGGTATTAACCTGGATGGAGTTGAAACACATTCTTCTTAGTAAAGCATCACAAGAATGCAGAAGCAAGAATCCAATGTACTCAATTCTTATATGAAGACACTTGATGACCTAGTATATCATGGGGATGGGGGAGTGGAGAGAGGGAAGAAGGTAGAGGGATGGGGTGGTCATGGTATGTGACACACCTCTTGGAGGTGGGACACAATTATAAGAAAGACTTTACCTAACAAATGTAAGCAGTGTAACCTGGTTTTTTGTATACTCAATGAATCCTCAATAATTAAAAAAAATTCTTTATATATATATAAAATATGCATACACATTTTTGAAAAAAACAAGTGGAATAGTTAAAAGGGAGAAAGGAATAAAATAGGGAGTTCGATCTGTAATTGAGTGAAGAATCATTTGAGACAATTCACTGCTTTTCAGAAATTTTTTTATACCATTTTCCTCTATCTCTTAATGTTAGCGTCTTACATAAACCAGTGTACACTTTTAGGAATTCAGACATTTACATTATTTACATTGCAGTATTATTATAGGTATTAGCTAAACTATAATTAGCAGTTTTCCACTAATGTCCTTTTCTTGTTGCAATTCCAATTCAAGATACCATATTACATTTAGTAACTTTCATTTTGGATTACACTGGATATAAAATTTTAGGTCAACAGCTTCTGTATCTTTTTTTTTTTTTTTTAACTTCTTTTTCTTTCAGTACTTTAAAAGATTTTGCTTCATTTGCTTCTTGCTTTTGTTGTTTCTAATGAGAGATCTGATTTCAATTGTATTTTTTCCCTCTATAAATAACAACTTTTTTGTTCTAGTTGACTGTAAGTTTTTTGTTTTGTTTTTTTTAATTTTAAGTAAATTTATTTCAGGTTAATGTGAGGGTACCATCAACCAGGTTAAAATATTTGGTTCTGTTAGGTAGAGTTCCTCTTGTGGTTATGTTCAACACACAAAAAGTATGCAAACTCCCCCCATCCCTGTGCCCATTCAGTGAGAGCACTCTAACCCCTCTCCCTCTCGTTACCCATCCCCCCAGCTTGGATTGAAATGAGTTTTTCTCCTATTTGGGAATGTGTTGGGTTGTCTACTGCTACTCAATTAGTTTTGAGTACAGTGGATATTTGCTTTTCCATTCTTATGATACTTTACTAAGAAGAATGTGTTTCATCTCCATCCAGGATATTATAAAAGATGCAAAGTCACCATCCTTTTTATGGGTGAATAGTATTCCATCATGTGCATGTACCACAATTTGTTAATCCATTCTTTAGTTGATGGGCATTTAGGTTGTTTCCACATCCTTGCGGTTATAAATTGAGCTGCAGTGAACAATCTAGTACAGATGTCTTTATGGCAAAATGGTTTTCTTTCTTCTGGATCCATGCCTAGTAGTGGGATTTCGGGGTCAAATGGGAGATCTAATGTGAGATCTTTGAGGATTCTCCATATTTCTTTTCAAAGAGTCTATATTTATTTGTAGTCCTATCAACAGTGTGAGAGTGTTCCCCTCTCTCCACATCTATGTCAGCATCTTCAGTTTTGGGACTTTGTGATGTGGGCTCATCTTACTGGGGTTAGGTGATCTCTTAGGGTGGCTTTGATTTGCAGTTCTCTGATAATTAGGATGATGAGCATTTTTACATGTTTGTTAGCCATTTGTCTGTCTTCCTTAAAGAAGGTTCTATTCATGTCCTCTTGACCAGTGACATATGGGATTGTTGGCTCTTTTTTTGTTGATTAAATTGATAACTGTAGATCCTGGTTATCAAGCCATTGTATGATTCATAACATGCAAATATGTTTTCCCATTCTGATTATTTTTTTGGGTTGTTGTGTCCTTAGCTGTACACAGCTTTTCAGTTTATTTAAGTACCATTTATTTATTTTTGTTGTTGCAATTGCCATAGAAGTCTTCTTTATAAAATCTTTCCCCAGGTTGGTATCTTCAAGGGATTTCTTTCTTTTATCATTGTTTTCTTTCTTTCTTTCTTTTTTTTTGTTGGAGACAGTCTCATTTTGTTGCCCTTGGTAGAATGCAGTGGCATCATAGCTCACAGTAACCTCAAACTCTTGGGCTCCAGTGATTCTCTTGCCTCACCTCCCAAGTAGCTTGGACTGACTACAGGTGCCCACCGCAATGCCCAACTATTTTCAGGGACAGGGTCTCACTGTGGCTCAGGCTGGTCTCCAACTTGTGAGCTCATGCAATTCACCACCTCAGCTTCCCATGTGTTAGGATTACAGGCATGAACCACTGCACCTGGCCTTATCACAGGTTTTAATTAATTTGGTTATATGGGTACTTTTTTTTTTTTCTTTTGTAGACAGAGCCTCAAGCTACCCCCCTGGGTAGAGTGCTGTGGCATCACAGCTCACAGCAACCTCCAACTCCTGGGCTCAAGCCAGTCTCCTGCCTCCGCCTCCCAAGCAGCTGGGACCACAGGTGCCTGCCACAACGCCCGGCTATTTTTTGGTTGCGGCCATCATTGTTGTTTGGTGGGCCTAGGCTGGATTTGAACCCACCACCTTAGGTGTATGTGGCTGGCGCCTTAGCCACTTGAGCCATAGGCGCTGAGCCTATATGGGTACTTTTAAAATTTATGATGATATTTCTTGTGCTGTGGTTCATAGAATTTTGGGTCTGTGGGTTTATGTTTTTATAAAGTTCGGAATGTTCCCAGCCATTATTTCTTCAAATCTTTTTTCTGTCTTTCTCCTTTGGTAGGAACTGTAATTAATATATGTTAGACTACTTGAAATCATTCCATGGTTGATTGATACTTGTTTCATGTTTTTGGATATCACATGAGCCTCATTTTAAATGCTCAATAGCTCTATGTAGCAAATAGGTACTGTATTGAATAGCACAAATTCAAAATGTACCAGAATTTGAAACTTTTTGAGCATTGAATGATGCTCAAAGGAAATGGTCATTTGAGTATTTTGGGTTTTTGCATTTGTTATGCTGAACCAGTAAGTATAATGCACATGTTACAAAATATGAAAAAATCCAAACTCCAAATCACTTCTGTTCCCTGGTAGTTCATATATGGGATACTCAACCTGTAATAGCTTCCCATTTCCCCCCTCTCTCTATCGCTTGGCAACTACCATTCTACTTTCTGTCTGTATAAATTTGACTATTCTAGGTACCTCGTGAAGTGGACTCATACAGTTATTTCTGTTTTTGTGACTGGTTTATTTCAGTTAGTGTAATATCTTTAAGGTTCATCCATGTTGTCTCATGTGCCAAAGTAGTCTTCCTTTTTAAAGCTGAATAATATTTCACTGTATCTATATACCACATTTTGTTGATCGATTTATCTACTGATAGGACTTTTGAGTTGTTTTCTACCTTTGGATATGGTGAACAGAGCAGTTGAGAATATGGTCGTAGGCTTGGTGCCTGTGGCTCAAGTGGCTAAGGCACCAGCCACGTACACCTAAGGTGGCGGGTTCGAATCCAGCCCCGGCCCGCCAAACAGCAATGATGGCTGCAACCAAAAAATAGCCGGGCGTTGTGGCAGGCGCCTGTGGTCCCAGCTACTTGGGAGGCTGAGGCAGGAGACTTGCTTGAGCCCAGGAGTTGGAGGTTGCTGTGAGCTATGATGTCACCGCACTCTACCCAGGTGGACAGCTTGAGACTCTGTCTCAAAAAAAAAGAGAGAGAATATCGTTGTACAAATACCCATTTAAGTTCTTGCTTTCATTTCTTGAGCTCAGGAGTTGGAGACTAGCCTGAGCAAGAATAAGACCCCATCTCTATTAAAAGTAGAAAAACAGAGTCAAGAGGATCACTTGAGCCTAAGAGTTTGAGGTGGTTGCAGTGAGCTGTCACAATGCCATGACCCACTACCCTTGCTTATGTGGAATTGCTGTAATGTTTTCCATAGCAGCTATATCACTTAACATTCCTACCCAGCAACACAATTCTCTACATCTTCCCAGTACTTACTTTCTGTTTTGTTTTGTGTTTAAATAATAGCCAGCCCTAATGTATGAGAAGTAGTATTTCATTTTGGTTTTGATTTGCATTTCTCCAATGACTAATGATGTTGAACTTCTTTTCATGTGATTATTGACCGTCTGTATATCTTCTTTGGAGAGATGTCTACTCGTCTTTTTCTTATTTTTTTAGTTGAATCATTTACTTTTTTGTTGTTGAATTGTAGGAATACTTTGTATATGGATATTAGTCTGTTATAAGTTATATTATTTGTAAACTTTTTCTGCTATTCCGTGTGATGCCTTATCACTCTTTTAATAGTGTCATTTGATACACAGAAAATGTTAATTTTGATGTAGTTCAGTTTATCAACTTTTTGTTGGTGCCTGTGGTTTTGAAAATGATTGTCAAATTCAGCATTATGAAGCTTTTTTCCCCATGTTTTTTTCTTCTTCTAGGAGTTCTAAATTTTATTTCTGACATTCTTTTTTTTTAAAGACAATCTCACGTTTTTGCCCTGAGGAGAGTGCCCTGGCATTATACCTCACAGCAACCTCGAATTCTTGGGCTCAAGTGATCCTCTTGTCTCAGCCTCCCATGTAGGTACCTACCACAACACTTGGCTAGTTTTTCTATTTTTAGTAGAAATGGGATCTTGTCCTTGCTTAGGCTGATCTTCCTGACCTTGAGTGATCCATGTAGGATTACAGGTGTGAGCCACCACACCCGGCAATTTCTCAGATTCTTTGATTTCTTTTCTTTTTTTTTAGACAGAGTTTCACTCTGTTGCCCTCGGTGGAATGCAGTCGTGTCTCAGCTCACTGCAACCTTCAACCATTGGGCTTAAGCAATTCTCTTACCTCAGCCTCCCTAGTAGCTGGGACTACAGGTGCCTACCATAATGCCCAGCTATTTTTTTTGTTGTTGTTGTTGGAATTATCATTGTTGTTTAGCTGGTCTGGGCTGGGTTTGAACCCACCACCCTTGGGGCATGTGGGTGGTGCCATAACCACTGTGCTATGGGTGCCTAGCCTCTTTGATTCATTTTGAGTTAGTTTTTTTGTTTTTTTTTTGAGACAGAGTCACCCTTGGTAGAGTATCGTGGGAGTCTGTGTCGCCCTTGGTAGAGAGCTGTGGGGTCACAGCTCACAGCAATCTCTTCTTGGGCTTAAGTGATTCTCTTGCCTCAGCCTCCCAAGTAGCTAGGAGCTGGGACTACAGGCACACACCACAATGTCCAGCTATTTTCATGTTGCAGTTGTCATTGTTGTTTAGCTGACCAGGGCCAGGTCCGAACCCACTAGCCTGGGTGCATATGGCCTTACCCACTGAGCTACAGGTGCTGCCTTGAGTTAGTTTTTATATCTGGTGTAAAGTAGTGGTCCAACTTTCACATTTTGTGTGTGGCTATCCAGTTTTTACAGTAACATTTATTGATATTTTAACTTTTAACCTATCTATTCCTTTATAGACAGTATGTATTTGATTCTTGCAATTTTATACATTTATGTTACTATAACATAACATTTACATATTTTTCTGTTTTTCTTTTTATGTTGATACAGAGTCTCAAGCTGTCTCCTTGGATAGAGTGCTGTGGCATCATAGCTCACCGCAAACCTCCAACTCTTAGGTCCAAGTGATTCTCTTGCCTCAGATTTTCTATTTTTAGTAGAGACGGGGGTCTCACTTTTGCTTAGGCTGGTGTCGAACTTGTGAGCTCAAGCATTCCACCCATCTCGACCTCCTAGAGTGTTAGGATTACAGACGTGAGCTACCACGCCCAGCCTACATATTTTTCTTGAATTTCATTTTTACTTTCAGTGTTCGATCTAAAATTAAATATATTAAAACATATAAAAAATTATACTCAACTTTTTTTTTTTTGGTAGAGACAGAGTCTCACTTTGTTGCCCTTGGTAGAGTGCTGTGGTGTCACACAGCTCACAGCAACCTCCAACTCCTGGCTCGGCTTAAGCTATTCTCTTGCCTCAGCCTCCTGAGTAGCTGGGACTATAGGTGCCCGCCACAACGCCCGGCTATTTTTTGGTTGCAGTTCTGCTGGGGCCAGGTTTGAACTCGTCACCCTCGGTATATGGGGGTGGCACCTTACGCACTGAGCCACAGGCACCGGCCTATACTCAGTTCTTTTGCCAAAGTTTGTATAATCATTTTTTTGCTGAATGATGCTCATTCTTCATTGGATTTGCCCAGGGCTTTGTGAGGCCGAGTGAGTGGCTCACTCCTATAATTTTAGCACTCTGAGAAGGTGCGGGTGCGGTGGGACGGGTGGGTGCATTGCTTGAGTTTAGGAGTTGGAGACTAGCCTGAGCAAGAATAAGACCCTGTCTCTACTGGAAATAGAAAACTGAGGCAAGAGGTGAGCTATCATGATGCCACAGCCCTCTACTTAGGACCACAGAGTGGGATTCTGTCTCAAAAAAAAAAAAAAGCCTTTCGGAGGCTAAAAAGCCGGAGATGCCATCTTCCAGTAATTCACCAAATGACAAATAGAAAGGGAGAGGAGAGGCACCTGATACATGTTGTCTAGGACTTTTAGAAAACATTGAGTTGTTCCTTCGGCCACAAATATTTGAATCTACAAGAAAGATGATATTGCAGACATCAAGGGAATGGGTACTGTTCAAAAAGGCGTGCCACACAAATGTTACTATGGCAAAACAAAAAGTGTCAACTGTGTTACCCAGCACACTATAGGCATTGTTGTAAACAAACAAGGGCAAGATTCTTGCCAAGAGGATTAATGTTTGTATTCAATGTATTAAGCACTCTTAAGAGCTGAGATAGCTTCCTGAAACACATGAAGGAAATGATCAGAAAAAGAAGGAAGCCAAAGAGAAAGGTACCTGGGTTCAACTGAAGTGCCAGCCTACTCTGCCTAGAGAAGCACACTTTATGAGAACCAGTGAAAAAAGGACCTGAGCTCCTGAGCATAGCACACAGGAGAACCAAGAAAACCAAAGGAATAGTGATATAACGTGCTGGAACCTATTTATTCCCCCTTGAGTTCATGGGGTAATAGGTGTACAGCATAGCACACACAGTAACTAAGAGACCCATATAACAGTAATATAATTCCCTGTGAATTCATGGCATAATAGTCATATAAAGCTTCATCACATTCAATGGCAAGGTGCCTTCTTGTGCTGCTGGAACGTTTTCCCTATGAATTCATGGAATAATAGGTATTAAAAATAAAAGGCTAATACTGCAAAAAAAAAAAAAAAACAAACAAACCCATAAAGGGGCTTCTGACTGTAGTATCTCCTGATTTCTTGCATGTTTGACACTTTTTCTATAGTCTATAGTGATTGATTCATTGAGACAGGTTCACTCTGTTGCCTGGGGTTAGCATGCGGTGAGTCATTGTGGTTCACTACAACCTCAAACTCCTAGACTGAAGCAATCTTGCTGCTCAACCTCCCAAGTAGCTGGAACTAAAGGACCATACCGCCATGCCCAGATAATTTTTTTTTTTGAGACAGAGCCTCAAGCTGTCCCCCTGGGTACAGTGCTGAGGCATCAACCTCCAACTCCTGGGCTTAAGCGAGTCTCCTGCCTCCGCCTCCCAAGTAGCTGGGACCACAGGCGCCCGCCACAACACCTGGCTATTTTTTGGTTGCAGTCATCATTGTTGTTTGGCGGGCCCGGGCTGGATTCAAACCCGCTGCCTTAGGTGTATGTAGGTGGTGCCTTAGCCACTTGAGCCACAAGTGCCGAGCCTAGATAATTTTTTGTAGTGACGGGTGGTCTCAAACTCCTGAACTCAAGTTATTCTCACAACTCACTTCCCAGAGTGGTAGGATGTAGCCACTGTGCTTGACTTTTTTTTTTTTTTTCCTTTAACGTGGAAAGGATCTTCCTATATTTCCCAGGCTGGTTTCAAATTTATGACCTCAATCTTCCCACTTTAATTTCTCTAGTATTAGGGATTACAAACATGATTCATTGCACACAGCTGCTTTTCTTATTGTATTATATATATGAAAAATGGTTTGGCTGTATACAAAAATCCTTGTTAAAATTTTCCCTTTGAGTTTATGTTATATTTTTACATTTTGGTTTTTGTATGCTGCTTTTTTTTTGAGACAGAGTCTCAAAGTGCTATGGCATCACAGCTTACAACAACCTCCAAGTCTTGGGCTTAAATGATTCTCTTGCCTCAGCCTCCCAAGTAGCTGGGACTACAGGTGCCCACCACAATGCCTGGCTATTTTTTGGTTGTAGTTGTCATTGTTGTTTGGCAGGCCTGGCCTGGGCTTGAACCTACCACCTTCGGTGTATGTGGCTGGCACCCTAGCTGCTGTGCTACAGGCACTGAGCCTGTATGCTGCTTTCTTGAAGTCCATTTAATTTTTCTGGTTTTGGTACATGATTAGGTGTTTGTGTCAATCTCAGTCTGGGAATTGATTGTTCAGGGTCCATTTTCCCTGAGATTGGTGGGTATTTTCAATATACATATTCTGGTCTTTTTTTTTCTCCCATGGAAAGTTATCTTGCATTACAGTTTTAGTATTAGTTTGTTCCACTGTTTTTTGTTTTCTTCTTCAGAGACCCTGTTATACATATACTGGATCATCTATGCCTATATTTTATTTAAGCCACTTTCAGCTCATTTTTATTCCCTTTTGTATTTCATTTTGTGTTGTCTTGATGATGATGATGATGATTTGGTCTTTCTTCAGACGCTTGTTAAATTTTGAGGTGTGGTGGGATTGGTATATTTGCTTCTCTTTTGTTTCAATAGAATTTTTCATTTACCCATGTTAGTTTTTCATTCACTACCCAGTGGTCAATGGGTGCTTTAAAACAAATGAGTACAGGATCGGTGTGGTGGCTCTATCTATGAGCCCAGCAATTTGGGAGCCTGAGGTGGGAGGATTACTTGAGGCCAGGAGTTTGAGACCAGCCTGGGCAACATAGTGAGATCCTGACTTTGCAGAAATAAAAACTAAAAAAAATTAACATGCACCAAGTTTAAACATTATTATTTGGATTTTGTTTAGTTTTGTTTTCAGACATACCTTGCTCTGGTGCCCTGGCTAGAAGGCAGTGGTGTCGTCATAGCTCATTGCAACCCCAAACTCTGGGCTGAAGCCAATTGCCTGCCTCAGCATCCTGGGTAGCTGGGACTATAGCTGCCACCACACCTGGCTGGTGTTTCTATTTTCAGTAGAGACAGGGTGGTCTTGTTTAGGCTGGTCTTAAACTCCTGTGCTCAGATGATTCTTCTGCCACAGCCTTCCAGAATGCTAGGGTTATAGATGTGAGCCACCATGCCTGGCCTGTTACTGGTTTTTAAGCATTGAATCAAGCTTCTCTGGTCTTGGGTGATGTTTACTGGTATTTTGCAGATCGGTTGATTTTTTACATGATCATGTGTGGCAGATAATGTCAGCATAGTATATCTTTTAATGTTTATGGTTTGTATTGGTTCCAGATATTTTCTTTTTTGTACTAGAAGATATTTTCTTCTGGTGTTTTATGTGCACATTTATAACAATCACTGATTTTTAGAGGACTATTAGCTACGGAGAAGGTAGACTATGGTATTAGCTATGGAGAAGGTAGTCAAAATAAAGAAATTATTACTTCTAGTGGCAGCCACCATGATCATATATCTTGTTTTGCAACAGGAACCAAAGGAGGAGAATGGATCGCAGAAAATGAAGACAAAACAGTCGAATAGAATGAAGTGTTTGGCTAAAAGAAAAATTGCACGTATGTGTTTATTTTTGTTGAAAATGGTTTGGAAATTATAACTGTCAAGGATTTCTTTATTAGGAGAAGCGAGTTCTATGAATAACGATGTTTGTTTTTCTTGTTTATAGTAGACTTCATTGAAATTTTTAGGAGTTGCTTATAGAGCTATGTATAGCCTATACAAGAAGCAGAGTATTGAGATTAAAAATGTGACCTTTGGAGTTATGCACACTTGAGTTTGAATCTTTGCTTGACCTCTTCCTGTGTGTGCTTAGGCAAATCACTGTTTTTAGCTTAACTATTTCCTCATCAATAAAATGCAGATAATAACACTTAGAAAGTCACTTAGTAGAGGCTCAATAATGTTTTTTTTTTTTTCTTTCTTTTTTTGAGACAGAGTCTTACTTCTGTTACCCTGGAGGGCAATGGCATTATAGCTCACAGCAACCTCAAGCTCTTGGGCTTGAGCAATCCTCTTGCCTCAGCCTCCCAAGTAGCTGGGACTATAGGCGCCTGCTGCAATGCCTGGCTAGTTTTTCTATTTTTAGTAGAGATGGGGTCTAGCTCTTTGCTCAGGCTGGTCTCTAACTCCTGAGCTCAAGCAGTCCACCTGCCGTGGCCTCTCAGAGTGCTAGAATTGTAAATGTGAGCCACCTTGCCTGGTCCCTTTGTACACTTTAAATAGGTGAATTGGATGGTATGTAAATTATATCACCATGGATTATACCCCAAAGCAGAAATGAATGTTTTTCAAACAAAAATAGAAAATATATATGGAGGTTTCTCTTATGTCGCCCACGCTGGTCTCAAACTCTAGGCCTCTAATGATTTACCTGCCTCAGCCTTTTGAGTGGCTGGCATTACAGGCATGAGCCACTGCACTCAGCTTAATATGTGGTCTTTTGTGGCTGGCTTCTTTTACTTACTGTAATGTTTTTGGGTTAATCCATAGTTTAGTATGCATCAGTACTTCATTTATTCTTTTATTGCCAAATATATTTCATTATATCAATATGCCACATTTTGTTTATTAATCATTTTATAGATGTTTATGTTGTTTCTACCTTTTGTCTATTATGACTAATGGCACTATGAACATTTTTGTGTGAACATGTTTTCTTTTCTGTACGGTATATACCTACAGAGTGAAAATCTTAGCTCCTATAGTAAATATATAAGTAAATATATTTAATCATTGGAGGAACTACCAGACTTTCTTCTAAAGTGGCCATACCATTTCACATTTCTACCAGCAGTGTATGAGGGTTTTTATTTCTTCATATCTTAGCCAACCCTTCTTTCAATTTTTAAAAATGATGGTTATCCTAGTAGATGTAAGATGGTATCTTATGGTGGTTTTAATTTGCATTTCTTCCCTAATGGCTAATGATGGTGAATATCCTTTCATGTGTTTATTGGCCATTTGTATATCATCTCTGATGGAATATCTTTTCAGTGTCTTTGCTCATTAAAGAAAGCTTTCTGCACACCTCCTGGGTCAGGGACACAACTACAACAGGAACTTTACCTAACAAACACAAACATTATAACTTAATTGTTTGTAAATTTATACTAAACTGAAATTAAGAGAAAAAAATTTTTTTGAAAACAACTTTTAAAAACTTGTATGAAATACAGGCTTGGCACCCATAGTACAGTGGTTAATGGCACCGGCCACATACTCTGAGGCTCGCGGGTTCCGATATATCCTGGCATTGTGGCAGGTGCCTGTAGTCCCAGCTACTTGGAGGGGTGAGGCAAGAGAATCGCTTGAGCCCAAGAGTTTGAGGTTGCTGTGAGCTGTGACACAATGGCACTCTACCCAGAGTGACAGCTTGAGACTGTCTCCAAAAAAAAAAACTTATATAAAATACAGATAACATAAAATATACCATTTTAACTATCTGTTTACTTACTTTGAGACTGTGTTGCCCTTGGTAAAGTGCTGTGGCATTATAGCTCACAGCAACCTCAAACTCCTGGGTTCAAGCATTCCTCCTTCCTCAGCCTCCCAAGAAGCTGGGACTATAGACGTCTGCCACAACACATGGCTAGTTTTTCTATTTTTAGTAGAGATGGTGTCTCACTCTTGTTCAGGCTGGTCTCCAACTCCTGAGCTCACGTAATCTGCCTGCCTCAGCTTCCTAGAGTGCTAGGATTACAGGTGTGGGCCACTGTGCCCAGGCCATTTTAACAATTAAAAAAAATTCTTTTTTCATTTAAAAATGTTTTTATCATGAGAGAGTGTTGAATTTTGTTAAATGCATTTTCTGTTGAGATGACTATCTGGGTCTTGTCCCTTATTCAGTTTATTTGGTGTATTTTTTTTTTTTTTTTTGAGACGGAGCCTCAAGCTATCCCCCTGGGTAGGGTGCTATGACATCACAGCTCATAGCAACCTCCAACTCCTGGGCTCAAGCGAGTCTCCTGCCTCCGCCTCCCAAGTAGCTGGGACTACAGGCGCCCGCCACAACGCCCACCATTTTTTGGTTGCGGCCATCATTGTTGTTTGGCGGGCCCGGGCTGGGGATTCGAACCTGCCACTTTAGGTGTACGTGGCTGGCGCCTTAGCCGATTGAGCCACAGGCGCCGAGCCTTATTTGGTGTATTAATTGAAAATTTTTTTTTGAGGTAGGATCTTGTTCTGTTACCCAGGCTATAGTGCAGTGACATCATTACAGCACAGTGCAACCTCTAAGTTGCAAGCTTAAGCAATCCTCTTGCCTCAGCCTCACAAGTAGGTGGGACTATAGGCATATGCTACCATTCTCAAGTGATCCACTTGTCTCAGCCTCTCAAGTAGCTGAAACTAGGTATTTTTTAGAGATGGAGTCTCACTCTTGCTCAGGCTAGTCTCAAACTCCTAAACTCAGGCAGTCCACCTGTCTCTGCCTTCCAGAATGCTAGCATTACAGGTGTGAACTACTGGGCTTGGCCTTCTGACAATCTTCTATAACCTGGATTTTTTTTTTTTTTTTTTTTTTTTGAGACAGAATCTTATTATGTTGCCCTTGGTAGAGTGCTGTGGTGTCACAGCTCATAGCAACCTCAAACTCTTGGGCTTAAGCAATTCTTTTGCCTCAGCTTCCCAAGTAGCTGGGACTACAGGCCTCTGCCACAACGCCTGGCTATTTTTTTTAAAATTGTATTTGTCATTGTTATTTAGTAGGCCCAGGCCAGGTTGAACCTGCCAGCCCCTATGTATGTGGCTGGCACCCTAGCTGCTGAGCTATAGGCACTGAGCCTGTAACCTAGAATGTTTTAACAGAACCAGAAAAGCAAGGAGAGTTCTCTTTTTTGCTTAGTGAATGTGTAGAGCAGGGGTCCTCAAACTTTTTAAACAGGGGGCTAGTTCACTGTCCCTTAGACCGTTGGAGGGTCATACTATGGGCCCCGACGAGTTGGCTGCTAAGCAGGATAGGCAGGAGCGGAAAAAACACCCAGTGGGCCGGATAAATGTCCTAGGCAGGCTGCATGTGGCCTACGGGCTGTAGTTTGAGGATGCCTGGTGTAGAGCTACCGGAGCCAGAGAAAGACTAACAATCAGGGTGGTAAAAGTTGCTGAAGGTTGGGATGGATGTGGTTATTTCTTAAGATAGACAACAATGAAGTTTGTCATATTATAGCTGGAATTTATTTCTGTGCCAAGTCTTTGGTCTTGAGGTTCAAGAATGACTTCATGAACCATGCCAGTAAGTGTGAAAGGACAGGGTTTATTGATAGCAAGATTGAGGCTGGACATTTATTGATAGCAAAATTGAGGCACTCTGGGAGGCTGAGGCTGGTGGATTTTTTGAGGTCAGGAGTTCAAGACCAGCCTGAGTAAGAAAGAGACCCCATCTCTCCTAGAAATAGAAAAACTAGCCAGGTGTAGTAGTACCATGTTTCCCCCCAGATAAGACACTGTCTTACATTTATTTTTGCTCAAGAAGACACACTAGGGCTTATTTTCAGGGGATGTCTTCCTCTACACCGAAATGCATGGCGTGGCTATGCAGTGGCTAAGCCCATCACTAGGTGTTATTATCGGGGTAGGGTTTACATTTAACAAATGCACAGAAATACTGCTAGGTCTTATTTTTGGGGAAACACAGTACATGCCTGTTGTCCCAGCTACTCAGGAGGCTGAGGCAAGAAGATCATTTCAGCGCAGAAATTTGAGGTTGCTGTGAACTCTAATTAAGCCATGATACTCTACCCATGAAGGCGGAGTGAAACTCTGTTTCAAAAGAAAAAGAAAGATTGATAAGCAAAAGCTGGAGGGACAGAACCTCTGGCAGTGGAGGGGGAACCCATCTGGGCCTTTTGGCTAGGGGGTTGTATACTGTGTTTTCTATCCTGCTGGCAGAGGGGTTTTGGGAATGTATGTCCAGAATGTGTCACAACCGGCCATGGGCCTACAGACCCGCCGGGTGTTTTTGCCGCTGCTGCCTGTCCTGCTTAGCAGCCGACTTGTCCCAGGGCCCGCAGTCCAGCCCTTCAACAGTCTGAGGGACAGTGAACTGGCCCCCTGTTTAAAAAGTTTGAGGACCCCTGGTCTAGGGTTTGGGGACTCATAGTGATTTTTTTATTTTCTTCTTCATTGGTAGGGAGTTTCTAATGATTTGGGCTCAGGACATTTTTCTGCCCACTTCCAGAGTTGGAGAGTTATTTTTCTATTTTCTTTCCTCAACTGCAGTAGGACTTTACCTGTGGCCTTAGGACACTCAGATTTTTATCCAGCATCTTAAGGATTTTGTGAGCTTTCATTGCCTTTCTTCCATTGGATGCTGTTTTCCTCCCACAGTTCTGCAACATGAGGGAGCTTTCTGAGGTTTTCCCATCCTTGTCCGATTATTTCTCATGAGTTTTAGGTAAAATTTGGGGAATAACCTGTAGGTGCAAATTCTCCTTTTGTCTATGGCACCCAAGTGTTTAATACTCTCAGTAGCTCAGGGTTGGCCTGTAGCAATTTGTTAAAAATTTTAGCTGAATTTTTTCTTACTGGCTTGTATGAGGCCTTGATGTTTAACTTCAGCTGAGCAAGTGCTCAGGTCCTGTCTGTTTCTCCGTGAAGATATCTGCTTTTCTTAGATTTTTTATTAGTTTACTGTTCAGTATATTACCCTGTAATCTTAGCTCTCTGTTGGATTCAAGAAAAGTGAATTTATCAGGTTTTGTTCCTTTTGCTATAAGGGTAGGGACAATGCTTTTTTCTAATTTCGTCTATCCTAGGTAGAAGCCAAAAATGGTTGTTCTGAATGTTAATGAGCAGTAAAATCTGTTTTTTATGAATCCTGATTTATACCTACATTTATTGCTGAACCATGGATTCTGTTCTTTTTATGCGGTTAGATCCTGACTGAAATTAATGATTCTGATAGGTTGATACTTTGTACATTTTGATTGCTAGTCTAAATTTGATGTTCCCTCATTGATATTCAATTATAGTCAGAGATGCTTCTCAGTCCAGTGTATAATTTATTCATTGGATCCTATATCTGAGTTTTTTTTTTTTTGGCCAGGGCCAGGTTTGAACCTCACACCTCTGGTATATGGGGCTGGTGCCCTACTCCTTTGAGCCACAAGCGCCACCCTATCTGAGATGTTTTATTCAATAATTAATTTTTTTTTATCCATCTGGATTTAAGGCATTTATTAACAGTGGTTCTCAATGCCATGCTGTTCCCCCAACTACTCCGCAGTGGGCATTTGGCAATATTTATAGACATTTTTGATTATCACAACTTGAGGGATAGGGTACTATTGGTATCTAGTGGAAAGAAACCGGGGATGATGCTAACCAACAATGTAAAGAACAATCCTCCGCAACAAAAATTGCCTGACACAAAATGTCAATAGTGTTGAGGTTGAGAAACCCAGCTTTAAAATAAATACATTTGTATAAACATAATTCTAATTGAATAGTTACTAATAGCAGTTTCTGACAGTAAAGATTCATGTCTTTTTTTTCCTTTTACAGGCATAATATTTTTCAGAATCGGTGGTTATATCTTTATTATGATATTTACTTTTGTGACTAATGATATCTCTGGATCTTAGCATGTCAAGGTGTATTTTCTTACACAGAAAAGGAAGAGCTATTGAACTTTTTGAAGCTGTGAAATATGACAGAAAAGTATGATTAAGGACTTCTTAATAAAATGATAATCTGGAAATAACTTAGTAAACATTAGATGAACAATATTTCCAACTTCTTTGGCTTGCTATGGTAGAAAGTTCTATATTAAAAATCCATAATGACAGCTTGGCGCCTGTGGCTCAAGCGGCTAAGGCACCAGCCACATACACCTAAGGTGGCGGGTTCGAATCCCCAGCCCGGCCTGCCAAACAACAATGATGGCTGCAACCAAAAAATGGCTGGGCGTTGTGGCAGGCGCCTGTGGTCCCAGCTGCTTGGGAGGCGGAGGCAGGAGACTCGCTTGAGCCCAGGAGTTGGAGGTTGCTGTGAGCTGTGATGCCATGGCACTCTACCCAGGGGGATAGCTTGAGGCTCCATCTCAAAAAAAAAAAAAA
>CAUYQV010050807.1:0-13392 GCA_963574575.1 Galagoides demidoff
TTGTGGCGGGTGCCTGTGGTCCCAGCTACTTGGGAAGTGGAGGCAGGAGACTCGCTTGAGCCCAGGAGTTGGAGGTTGCTATGAGCTGTGATGCCATGGCACTCTACCCAGGGGGATAGCTTGAGGTTCCGTCTCAAAAAAAAAAAAAAGAAATTGCCCTCCCCGTGTCCCCCGGCAGGGCGTTTATACATAACTCCCTGAGCCTGCACATCTGTGCCCACTCCATCTAATCAGTTCCTAATTCACTTTCCAGCTCTGAGATGAAAGCTTATGTGACTGGCTGAGCCAGGATTCAAAAATATTTAATCAGATAGCAAGAAAAGGCTGAACCTACCATAGGGAAAGTTGATAGCGATAAACATAAAGTCATATATTTAAGCTCTATTAAATTGTTCAAGATGAGAAGACCTGGCAGGCAGTGAGTTGCATAAAGTCAGGTCCATGGCTTTTAGCTGAGTACAAATTTCTATGGGAACACCCACTGGATATCAAAGGTGATTGGGTGGGTTGAGTCTAAGGTGGCCCCACAATCCCCACCTCTTGGTGCTCACACCTTTCTCCTTGAGTGTGGGCAGGATGAGCAACTTGCTTTTAACCAACAGAACATCATAAGGAACAAGATGTCACTTCTGTGATTAGTTGGCCCTTGAACAATGCAGGGGTTAGGGGCTCCAATCTCCCCTCCAAGTTGTCGAAAATCCTCATTTATCTTTTGAATCCCCAAAACTTTACTAATGGCGTACTTTTGACTGGAAGTCTTACCAATAACATAAAAAGTCAACATGTATTTTGGATGTTACATGTATTATTACATGCTCTATTCTTACAATGAAGTAAGCTAGAGAAAACAAAATGCCATTAGGAAAATCAGAGGAAGAGAAAATATATTTACAAGTGATTAAGTGGAAGTGAATCATCAGAAAGGTTTTCCTCCCCATCCTCTTCATGTAGAGGAGACTGAGGAGGAAGAGGGAGAGGAGGGGGGTTGGTCTCTCTGTCTCCAGGCAGGCAGAGGTGGTGGAGGGGACTCAGGACAGGCAGGCACACTCAGTTGTAACTTTTAAAGGAACAGGATCCATGTGTGACTGGATCTGTGCAGTTCAAACCTATGTTGTTCAAGGGTCAAGTATATAATTATGTATGATGTCAACTGCCATTGGGCCAGAAGACTGGCTCCCTGGCTGGCTTCAAGGGAGGGAGCAGAATGTTGGGAAGTCCTCAAGGCAAGGAACTGAAGGTAGTTTCCGCCAACAGCCAGCAAGAATGTGAGCTCCCCTGTCTGACAGCTTGCCAGAGACCAAATGTTGCCAAGAACCCCAGGAGCTCCAGTCATCCCTCTCACAAGAGTGCAGCCCCAGCTTACACCTTGATTGCAACCTCGTTAGATCCTGAAGCACAGGACTCAGCTAAGCCACACCAGAATCTGGACCCACTGGGTCACTATGTTTTGGTGATACTGTTATATAGTAATGAACAGTGAACACAGATTTAACCACTGAATCTCACCAAGTACTAGTCAGAGCATATCCAGATTGGTGTGCCAGCACCAGGTGCTACATGTGAAGAGGGACAAAAATAAGACTGGGTACCTTCCAGGGGAGGTACCCAGTAAGGACAGGAGGTGGTGGACTACACACCCCATCAGGACGACTGGAAATGTCTACCCATGATGAGAAAGAAATGATTTGGGCCACCACTTTGAATAGACAGAGTGCCGCATTACAAGTGGAGACTGACTGACGCTGCACTGAGTCAGGGGGTAGCAGGGAGCAATGACAAGGGCCGCTCCATTCCAACAGGGGGGAGGACAGGGAAAGTGAGGTGGAAGAAGGGTGTGATTAGAGGAAGAGGGAACAGAAGGGATGCAGGGAAGTGCCCATACCCCATCTGCCCAGGGTAATATCAATGCTAATCATTTCACAAGGAGCCAGAATAATCATGTAGCTAATATTAGAATATTTTCTAGCAGCAGAATAAGCAACATATGTGCACGTGTGAGGGAGTTTATACAATAGATGTGTGTGTGTATCCACCTGTTCTTTCTTCTCTTCGATCATTCCCTAGGCCTTACCTAAATTTCCATTCCTGGGGAACCCGTGGCCTTCTGATGTCAAGATTTTTCTTTTATAAGCACCAGAGAAAACAAAAGCTTTACCTTTCTCTGCTGTACTCCTTTTAATAAAAGGATTTATTCTGTGAAACCTGGATCCAGTCAAAAGGTCACACTCAAAGATCCAGAAGGCCACAGGTTCTAGATGGCGATGGCCTACAGGTGGGATGTGGGATGAGGAAAACTTGTCTAAAATGCTTTGCTTCTGGGTTGTGTTATACAGAACCTGTTGTGAGGGTCTGTGGAGCAGTGAGCGCTGCCTGAAAAGGGCCAGCAGGGGGAGCTACGGGACTGGGAAAATGAAAAGCTGCCAGGGCTTCAGGAAACTGCTTGAGTATTTTAGCAGCGGCTCAGCTGGAGGTGCTGGATTGGAGGAGCGGGTATTCCCAAAATACTATGCAGATCTTTCAACATAGCAAAGGTTTAGATTGGAAGCAACCTACATTAGTAAAGAACAGCTCTTAGCGTTTTGTTTAAAATGACTT
This sequence comes from Galagoides demidoff, assembly GCA_963574575.1. Taxonomy (NCBI): domain Eukaryota; kingdom Metazoa; phylum Chordata; class Mammalia; order Primates; family Galagidae; genus Galagoides; species Galagoides demidoff. The sequence continues at coordinate 2,596 of CAUYQV010050807.1, forward strand.
GAATTCACCTGTAGAGGTAAAGGTCCGGTGCCTCACTGTACACAGGAATTCTCCAGAGGCCGGTAGCCTAATCATTTCTACCCTCACGTTAATCAAAAATTAAAAAAAAAAACTAAAATGCTTTCGTCCTTGGCACATTAATTGAAGTTTGCTTTTCTATGAATTGCATGAATTATTTTCATCAATAAATAATGTTTTAAATGGAAAAAATAATACTAATTTTTAAAAAGAAAAAAAACACAAATGACTAGCACCCATCCAAAGATTTGGAATTAACTGGTCCTAGGTGCAGTTTAGGTATGTGGAATTTTCTAAACTTCCCTGGCGATGCTAACGTCAGCCATGGTTGGGATCACTGCCTGGCCAGCTCTAACAAGGTAATCTCGCGAAGGCTGCTCCATTTAAATTAGGTGGAGGGTATAAAGATTTCTTTAAAAAAAAAAAAAAAAGGTTTTCAGCATAAATTCCAAGAACCACAAAAGATATGTAGTAGATGAATCAACAAAACAAGCTGACTATTAAAGACATTTGAGATAACCAAAAACTAAATTTAAAATTATCCCAGAAAAAATGCTCTTAGCTTGCTTTGATTGGAAAATTGTGCAGTGAAAGTAGCACATTTAAAATAAAATCTTCCCCAACTAAATTTTCATTTGTTTCCCTCTCTCTTCCCTATCGTTTCTATTCCCTGTCTCCCTCATTGATTGCACTCTCATCTCGAAGACGTGCTCTTCTTTTCAGACTGAGTGATGTTATTGTGACAGGGCTTCAGACTCAGTCCCCAACTGTGCGCTGTGGGAAGCACTGGAAATGTGCGTGCACGTTCAGCAGCCTGAGGGTAGAGACTGCAGACGCTGGAGGGTGGTGATGTTGCCAAGCAAACGCAATAGAGCCAGCCTGACTGCCTGAAGCAGCATCTTGAAATAGGGAAAAAAGGGGCCCAGGAAACAGGAGCAGGATCTAGACCCCTGCTGCTCAAAGTGCAGTCCATGAACTAGCAGCATGAGCACCACCACCCAGAGTGGTGTGGGCCCCTCTCCTGACCTGCTAAATCAGAGTCTACAGCTCATCAAGAAGCCCAGGTGGTTTACAAGCACACTGAAATTCAAGAAGCCCTGCTTTAAAAGATTCATTCCCATTGGATTTTTCAACCTAATACGCACAGGCAGGAGAGAACGTTATGACCACAGGTCCACCTTCATCTAGAGTACCCATGTAAGATTATCTGCTAAAACAGCATTTGGGAAGGGGAAGGGGTTGTAGGCAATCTCAAGTTCAGTGGTGTGGACGCCTCATCTCAGGAGCTAGGGCAGATGCTGATGACTGCAGGGAAAACTGGCTCAGCATTCTGTAAGTCAGAGCTCACCCACCAACACCTGCTCCTCTCTCTCAAAACCTAGGTATCTCTTAAGGCCAGAGATGTCCAATCATTTCTGGAAACTGGAAGGATATTAATAAGAAAAACACCCAGTTCTCTAGCAATGTTCTTTACTTTACCTATAAACTTGGGGCCAATTAAAATTCTGACACATATATGTCGAACATAATATACAAACATGCCTGCCTGAATTAATCACCACTACCTTCTTTATCCTGAGCGAAAGTAGTTTTATTATTTATTGATCCTTCTGTGCTGATTGTCAGGAGACACCAAAAAGCATAACTGATAACTATCGCTCTCAAAAACAAACTATTTTAAATATTTAATTTAAACATTCATTTGACTGCATTGAAATTAAATATGTCAAAACTATCGAGCTGAGTCATAACAAATTTGACATCCTCAAGTGTGTTGTAGAAAATTATGTTATCTTTAAAAACATGTGAATGTGAATATTAGTTTCCTGTGACCGCTGTTAACAACACAAAATTGGTGGCTTCAAATCAGAGAAATTTATACTACTATAGTTTTGAAGACAGAAGTCTAAAATTGGTTTTGATGAGCTCAAATCAAGATGTTAGCAAGGCTCTGCTCCTTCTGGAGGCTCCCGAGAAGCTATTTCTTACCCCTTGCAGCTTCTGGTGGTCACCAGCATTCCTTGGCTTGTGACTGTATCACTCCCAACTTCTGCCTCTATCTTCACAGGACCTTCTCTTGTGTCCCATCTCTTTCTGCCTCTTTCTCATGAGGACACTGTCATTGGTGGGATGACTCAATTAGCGCTACTCAACAAAAACTTTCCAGTCTCAAGACCCTTACCTTAATCCCATCTGTAAAGACCTGTTTTCCAAATAAGGCAAAACCCTATGTTTCAGGTATAAGAACCTTGTATCTTTGGGCATACATTATTGAGCCTGCTACAGAGTAAAATTACCACTTGTAAGATATTATTTATAAATGATACTCAAAAGGAATACTTTCATACAATATAGGAAGTAAACAGAAAAAGCTATGGAAACAAGTCTACTTGTAGCAATAATAACTTCACATAAGCTGCTTTACTGTTGGCAGTTTCACACCTATTTCAGAAGTTGTGCACCAACCCAATGAAATAGGACAGTAAGGGTGCCTGCAAAGAGGGGGATCCTGTGGGGTTCCCCTGGAAGAAAGGAACAGAATCAGGACACGACATGGATTTATGACCCCTTCTCTGATGCCTGTTCTTATCTCATCACTCAGATGCATCTGGTGAAATATTAATAATAGGATCTTAATTCATCTCAGTTGACTTGCAAAGAAGCTTATGTACAGGAGACCAGCAGAGAGCGACAGACTGAAGCCGAGTTGCCGGCCAAGCAACCTCACCAGCTAAGTGACTCCTTTCCTTCCAGCAGGATACACTTTGTTTGGCTTCAAAGTCAAGGAGTGACATTCCCATATGGCTTTTTCCTATGAAAACCAAGATTGTGATTCATTCTTACTTGACCCTGGCAAATGTAATAATGCTTATTCCCAAACCAAATAGAAAAAGAAGGTATTTATTATGTTTTTGTCTTTCTTTGGACCCAGTATACAGAATTTGCTTTAATTAACTTAATAAGCACCCATGAGCTCACCACCCCAGACAGGACTAGGTCCCTGAATAGCAACCCACACCTAATTCTCTGGCTCAGGGCCTGCGTACTCTCCTGGCCACTTCCACCTGACGTGAGCTCTGTCCTGAGTTGTGCTCTTTATTCTCTACCTTTCCTTTTTATAACTTCATTAATCTCAATTGTTTAAAATTTTGCACACAGGATATAATGTTATAGCGAAACCTTTGGGATTTGCAATTATTTTTCGGTTAACGTTACATTGCTAAGATTCACCCAAACTTTTGTGATCATTATGTGAATGGAATATTATTCACCCACTCACTTATTGATGGGCATCTGTGTTGTTTATAGGTTTCTGCCCATGACACAGGAAAGAAAATTGCATGATACAAACAAAATAATGGCAAGTTGAAAGCTCGGCAGCAATCTTATTGTCCCTTTCCCATTATAAAATTCCGTTATGAAAAACTAAAATATTGGCATCTATATTGGAGTGGTGTTCCAATAATTTCAGAGCTTCTGGGGTCTTACAATGTATTTCCCCAAAGAAACAATTCTCTATATGGCGGTTTGTCTGCTGGCTGATGTATAAAAGGCTGCTTAATTCATAATAAACCCAAAAGCAACTACAGAGAGAGCCAAAACACTCTGGCATAGCAGCATTTCTGATAAAATGCATCCACCAGGGAAGTGGCAGCACTCCTCCTGTGGAGGCAGGCCAGGGAGCAGGACAGGCCTCCTGTTCTCCCTCCCCCAAGTTTCATCAAGCTGCAGCCTGAGGCAGCAACTCCAGCCAAGAGCAGGAGGAACAGGCTGGCTCAAGACTGCCAAGCCCAGGGAGATACAGGGGAGGGGATGCTGAGGCCGAGAACACAAAGGGAGCTGTGAGTTAGGAGAAGTGACAAGGACTCTAGTGGAAGGGGTGAGGAGTGGTCAAAAAGTGAATAGTTTCCTCTGCGTTTTTAGCACCGGTCAGTGGGGAGCCAGGGTGAACTGCAGGGAAGTCAGGAAACAGCCTGCAGGGGGCTCCACCAGGCCACAGGCTTGGATTTCCTTTCTCTTAGTCACAATTTCTTGCCTCTTCCTTCACAGAGGTGTCTACTTGCACTTGGGGTGGGATATTTAAGAGGCAAAAGAGGGAGCTTTCAGAAGAGGTGAGAAGTGGGAGAGGAGCCGCCCCTCTGGGCTGTTGTGTCTGCAGTGAAGTAGGGGGGAGAGCAGAATCGAGCCTCCGGTGCTGTGCCAGGCGGTGACTACTGGTCTGGAAGGGCTCTTCTTATATAGGAGTATGTAGGTCAGGGCCTGCCTACTGAAAGAAAATCCATACATTTACCTGTTCTAAAAAAAGATGCTATTATTTTTAGAGCTTTGAATAGGGTATGTAGGAATGTGTGGGTTACAACTAAGCCTCTGGTAAGTTTACTGGCAGAAAATCTGCTAAGAAATTTAGGTCAGAATAGCTCTATAAAAATGTACTACATTTGTGATATTTTGTTATGGTTTTTGCAAGTGTATATATACAATTTAGACATATACAATAACAATTGTAACATAAGTGTATACTGTTATATATTTATTCAGATAAATTATTGAAAGCCTATTTTTTCCCCCAAGGACTGTGTTGAAAGCTAAGATACAACTACGGAAAAAGATAGTCCCTGTGATAAAAAGTGAAGTGATCCCCATCATACTCTCTAGGACCACTGGGCCCCACAAGCCCACTCCAGGTCAAGAATGGACTCCCACTTCCAATATAATGCTCTCTTAGAAAATGACATGCACTACTACAGACCTTTACCTACAAATAGTCCACCTAACAGCCTCAGTGGGCCAAGAATTGGTATTTAGAATCCCAATGCTAATATTTGGTATTCATCATCTAAAATTAGCAAAGGGCTTAGTGTTGAAATGGAGGCACCAGCCCAGGAGAAACGGCTGCACACAGATCTGACACCTTCGGGATGTACCTTACAGCCACTGGCACATCAACTGCGTCAGAGTTCCGCCATTCTCTGGAAAATACTGAGACTGAGTTATAGGTTCATCGTCAGTTTTACAATGAGTTGTTTGTAAATTTCAGTTGCTTTTATTCTTGGCTTCAAATTATAGGTGCCTCATCAGCACTAGCTTATGAGATTATTGTGAACTATATATTCATGTTATATGTGAACTAAATATGGTTAACCTCACATGATATTTTAATGCATTTCTGTATCTATAACATGTATTTGGCCAATTATTTTCTAAGAACTAGAAATTAAGATAGTTATGCATTGTGAGTTATACATGAGCTAAGAGACTAATTCTAAAGCAGACACATACGTAATTCTTTCCTTATCCCTTAATCAATTTATTTTTTTTCTTTTTTTTTTGCAGTTTTTGGCCGGGGCTGGGCTTGAATCCACCACCTCCGGTATACAGGGCCAGCGCCCTACTCCTTTGAGTCACAGGCACCACCCACCTTAATCAATTTCTTCTGAACACTGGCACTGTCTCCACAGTTACATTGGAAAGATTAGAGGTAGGAAGGCCAAGAGATCTTTTGCCTGCCCAGGCGTACCAAGGAAAGAAAAGCAGGGACCTGTTCTAGAGGAGCACAGTGAGACATGTGCAAAGCTGTATTGATCCTGCATAATGATAACAGTCGGAAAGGCTGGGAGGAAGAGGCATCATCTCACGTGACTGTGAAATGTGATATAATGAACAAGGAACCCTAAAGGCGAAGCCCTGATTCATGCAGAGACAGACAAATGGTGTCTGGAACAGGCTGAGTGACTTGCCAAGGGTCACACAACAGTGACTGGCACGAGAAGGGAGGGGATGCTTTCTTGATGCTTGTGATTTTATTCCATTCAGGTTAGACTAAAAAATTTAAAACACCTGTGTTGACCTTTGAGGGAGAATTTTACTCTCATGGGAAGGATAAAATGGAGACCAAAGATACTCAGGCAAACCAGGGGCTGGGCTGACAGCGAGGACCTTTTCAATTCTCCATCCTACTTTGCTAAGACTATCCTGTCTCCTTATTTCTTGAACAGTTGTCTTCACCTTGGATTATCAACACATCACAAAACATTGCCAAGATGGTTTATTATTTTCAGTAAAGGATAAAGTTTCCTAAAAGTGAGGAATCCAGACAGTTGACACAGAGTGGCTTCCGTACACAGCTGAAACTGTCAGCAGCTGCTCTTCCTCTGTTCTCTCAAGGAGGCTCTCATCATCCTCTCTCCACTGCACAGGTTACGAGACAGCCTGTCAACAAACAGGGGCAAAGAGCCAGTCCAACCAGGGTTCAAAGTCTAACCATCATGTTCACTGAAAAGCCTGGTAAATCCGTCCTCTAAAAGAGCTCACCTAGATTGTTTAGTTTCAGCCACTGTGTCTTCCTCATCCTTATGGTTAATATAGGCTCAAGTTGAGGAACAGATACAGACAGCAGGTAGGCATTTTTGAAAGATAAAAAATTAGAACTGTCAACAATGGCACTGCTGCCTAAGGGTTCTGGAATTACATTCTTTTAGCATGTACAAAATTAACCGTCACAGCAGCTCTTATTTTCCTGTACTGCTTCAGGGACAGTGCACGGGCAGCTGGCTCAGATTCTTACTTTCACAAGATGGTCCCCAGCAGATGCATTTTCAGGCCACACGCTAATTCACAAATAGACCACTTGTGTCTTTCCTTCTCTTACTGGCCTTGTCAAATGGAGGCAGCAACCATATAGTCAAGGTCACCCATGGTCCTTTAAAGACTGGAATCCAAAAATAGTCAATATCATTTTTATCACTTTCTCATTCCATAAACCAGGCTTGCATGAATATAATTTAATGGGACTTTAAGTCATAAAACTCACTGTCCTCTACTAAATTACTCACTGAGTAGGTGTTAAACCACCTCCCACTTGAACTAAAAAGCTAAGCTTCCCCAAGATGCCTTTTAACATTTACGTTTCTACCTTTGGACAACCCCTGGTAGAGATCCATCTCCACCTTAACAAGCTTTTCTGTGGCTGACTTTAGAATTCAGGCATCTGAACACAGCAGCAGGTGGAACTGTAGTGTAGCACAAGGCAGTTCAGTTTTATTAAGGTGTACTCATAATATAAAATGGAATTTGATTCTTTTATTAACACATACTATGAAAATCTCTGTTATGAGATTAGAAACACATCAGAAATAAGTAGACCCTCCTGCTTCTGCCCAAGAAGGTCTCAGTTCCTTTAGTTCCTGCCTGTGGCTCAAAGCAGGCAAGCAAACGAGACACCCGAGGACTTACATCCCTGATTCCTAAATTATTTTGAAATTTTTCAACATCATTTGAATTTGAGGCTGGATTGTGTTTGGAGTGAAGGGAGGGTAGAAAACTATTAGTTAATTGTGTACAAAGAGTGTTCCCAGTTGTAGAATTCAATGTGGAAGTCAGTACTGCTACCTAATTAGGAAGAGGTACTTGGGGGTACCATGGAGGTCTGAGGGGGTAAAGGCCTCTCTACACCACCCAGTGCTCCCTTCATGCAGGACGTGCTGGTGCATCACCTCCTTTAATCCTCACAACTGTACCCTGGGTGAGTCATAGTCTTCCACCTTACAGAGGAGGAGACGGGCTTACTGGTGCCAAGGGACCTGACTGAGGTGTCACCAAGCTGGCAAAAGAGGCAGGATTTAAAAGGGATCTTGGCTGTTTGGGGGCATTTAAATTAATAGAAAACTACATGAACTTTCCTCAAAAAACTAAATTACCATATGATCCAGGAATCCCGCATTGGGGGCAACATACCCCAAGGACCTGAAATCAGTATTTAGAAGAGATATGAGCATTCTTGTGTTTAAGGCAACATTATTATTAAGACATGTACGTCCATCACAGATACATGGATATGCAAAGTGTGGTATATGCATAATAATGGAGTATCATTCAGCCTCTAAGAAGAAGGAAGTTCTGTCATTAGTGACAACACGAATGTACTTGGAGGACACTGTGCTGAGTGAAATAGGCCAGTACTGATTTTCATAGTACGTGTTAATAAAAGAAGCAAATGCTGCACATTAACTATAAGTAGAATCTAAAACAATTGAACTCATAAAAGCAGAGAACAGAATGCTGGTTACCAAGGCCAGAGAGAAGGGGAAATGAGGAGATTATGGTCAAACAAAGTTGCAATTAGACAGGAAAAATAAATATATATTAATTAGCTTGATCTACTCATCCTACACTGTATACATATGTCATAATAGCACTGTGTACCCTATAACCATATACAATTATAATTTGTCAAAAATAAATAATAAATGAATAGGAGTGTCTGGCTCCAAGGGCCACACTCCTTACTTAATCTGATAACTGCTTGTGGCTCTGGGCTCAACATGTACCCTCCCTTTTAGGATGAAACTGACTACTTCCAATTAGCCATTTTTCTGATTGAGAAGCCAGTGAGATATACTGGGTGCAGCTACGGTTTAATCCTAACAGGATGAATGAACTCCTTACATTTCTTTCTTACCCCCAACAAGCTCTCTGAGTTATAGAGCTGCCCCATGTAGCTCTCTGCAGAGGGTGAATACTCACGTCACATACTACAACAGTGGGCCCCAACCTTGTGCTACCAGAGACTGGTTTCATGGAAAACAATTTTTCCAATGACTGGGGCGGTGGGATAGTTTTGATATGAGTCTGTAAGCAACTGATTTACTGTGGTCCCTGTGCAGTCAAACCTCTCTGCTAATGATAATCTGCATTTGCAGCCCCTCCCCAGGGCTAGTGTCACTGCCCCAGCTTCCCCTTGGATCATCAGGCATCAGAGTCTCCTGAGGAGTGTGCAGCGAGCTCCCTCATGGGAGGCTTCATGCTCCTGGGAGAGGAATGCTGCTGCGGGGAGGCGGGGCTGAGGCAGTGATGCTGTGATGGGGAACGGCTGTAAACACAGAGAGGATTTGCTTGCTGGCCGCTGCTCACCTCCTACTGTGCAGTCTGGGTCCTAAGAGGACATCCACCAGTACCTGTTTGTGGGAGTTGGGGACTGCAGTACAATAAGGCTGCCTATCAAATGGAATCAGCTGAACTAATGAGCTCTACTGTTCAGTGATTCAGAGAATACCTGTCCAACCTAGATTTGAGCACTGGTCCGCCACTTACCTACCAACCACGTGATCATGGCAGGCTATATGGTAAGAGGCCTACCAAAATCAGTTTATTTGCATTCAAATCCAATTTAAATATTTTGAGCCTTATAATTTAAACTGATTTTAGTTAACTTCCCTGTGGCCTACTTTCCTCTTTGCTAAAATGGAGGTAACAGAGTATCCACCTCAAGGGATTCTTGGTGAGAAGATTAAATAAGGTAACACATGCAAAGTACTGTGAATACCACACGACACCCAGTGGCACTCAGTAAAAGTTAGCTGCCATCATCACCCTCACCACAATCATCATCACCTCCTTTTTGGATGGGTTGCTTAGCTTCCTTAAGACACATTTTTCCTTTATGGAATTTGCAATAATAACAACACTTATTCACAGCGTTGTGAAAGTTAATGAGGTAATACATAAAATGGTTAGCATGGTACTTTGTTACCTAATGACAATAGTAACAGTAGTAGTGATTAAAATAATTTGTCTCTCTATTCCCTATAGTTAGACTTTTCTGTTCAAAAATCTTTATATCTTTGTGACTATGAAACAACTCTGAGAAGTCTAGTGTCTTAGTCAAAATGGTATGGATTTTAAAAAATTCTTGCTAATTTATCCTATAGAATTATTATATCAATCTCTAATCCCATCAGGAGTAATGAAGTATGTGTTTCATCTTACCAAAAGTAGAACTATCATTCTAAGAAATCAAATCTTCCCTGAGTAATTATTTACCTTGTTGACGTCATGGAAGCCAACATTATGTGAACACCACCATCTCATCACTGACAAAAATCAAACCTAAGTTTCATGTTACTATGTTACAGAAAATAGACTGATAGACCAGCAGGAACAGCAACCCACTTCCTAAGAAAAACAGTAAGTCACAAGTACTGACTAATGAACAAAAACTGACGGGAACATATTCCACTGTGATGCTGTAATGTGAAAAATACAACATAGTGATGGACATTGTGCTCTCAGCAGCACAGGAAATGAATCAACTCCAAAGTTCACATAGTCCCAACAAAAACCCAGTTGTTAGTATGTTTGAAGGATTCACTTTTTTCATTAAATAAAAAAATGGGCAGGGTACGGTGGTTCACGCCTATAATCCTAGCACTCTGGGAGGCTGAGGTGGGTCGATTGTTTGAGCTCACTGGTTCAAGGCCAGCCTGAGCAAAAAGCCATACCCTGTCTCTACTATAAATAGAAAAAAACTGAGGCAAGAGGATCACTTGAGCCCAAGAGTTGGAGGTCACTGTTAGCTATGATGACACAGCATTCTACCCAAGGTGACAGCTTGAGACTGTTTTAAAAAAAAAACAAAAAAACCCGGTATATTTTGAGGTATATTTTGAGGGCTTAAAATGTCCATGTCCTACAAAGTTCTTTCTGATGGCCATATGGGATCAGTTTTAAAAGAGACCCCAGTGAGAGGCTCCAGAGACCACGGGGAAGCAGCTTCTCCCTGAGCAGGAAGTGATTCTTAATAGAAGGAGCATATTAGTCTAGAAAGAGCTGACAAGCTTTTTTTTTTTTTTTGAGAGCAATTCTTTTTTTTTTTGAGACGGAGCCTCAAGCTATCCCCCTGGGTAGAGTGCCATGGCATCACAGCTCATAGCAACCTCCAACTCCTGGGCTCAAGCGAGTCTCCTGCCTCCACCTCCCAAGTAGCTGGGACCACAGGTGCCC
>CAUYQV010050810.1:0-26274 GCA_963574575.1 Galagoides demidoff
AAAAATAGCCGAGCATTGTGATGGGCGCCTGTGGTCCCAGCTACTTGGGAGGCTGAGGCAGGAGACTCGCTTGAGCCCAGGAGTTGGAGGTTGCTGTGAGCTATGATGCCATGGCACTCTACCCAGGGGGACAGCTTGAGGATCCGTCTCAAAAAAAAAAAAAAAAGTTAATAAGCATGTATGTGTTACCTCCCAAGTGCTGTGGGCCTCTGTGATCCACTCCCAGGCTGTAACTGACCAGCCACTCTTGTCACTCTGGACTATTTATGTGTTCTAGAATTTAATGTACATTTATATATATGTTTATATTTATATGTTATGTATAATTTTATATAAATTATATAAATGTAATCACATAGAAACTAATTTTGGTAGCATGTATTTCATTCAGAAATATTGTTGAGGGACTTTACCCAATGAATGCAAGCAGTGTAACCTGGTTCTTTGCACCCTCAATGATAAACAATTAAAAAAAAAAAAGAGATATATATTGTTAGGTGGTTCAGTCCTTTATTTCTTCATGACTAAGGAGTATTCTATTATATGGTGCTGTGGCTTGAATTGTGTCTTCCCATCCCTAACAAATTCATAGGTTAGAGCCCTACCCCTAATGTGACTGTATTTGGAGGCAGGGCTTTTAGGAGGTAGGTAATTAAGGTTGAATAAGGTCAGAAGGGTGGGGTCCTAGTCCATTAGGATTGGTGGCCTTATAAGAAGAGGAAGAGAGAGAGATCTCTTTCTCTCTTTCTGCCACTGAGGTCACAGCAAGAGTGCTATGATTGCCAGCCAGTAGGAAGGCCCTCACCAGTCCCTGAGCGCACTGGCACCTGACCTCAGACTTCTAGTCTCCAGACCAGTGAGGAAATTGACGTCTCTTATTTACACCACCCAGTCTACAATGTACCGTCGTCGTGGCATTTGCCTATTGCTGGACATTCTGGTTGTTTTCATTTTTGGCTATTACAAATAAAGCTGCTCTAGACCATCGGCTGCAAGTCTTCATGTGGACCTGCACTTTCTTTTTTTTTGCAGTTTTTGGCTGGGGCTGGGTTTGAACCCGCCGCCTCCAGTATATGGGGCTGGTGCCCTACTCCTTGAGCCACAGGCGCTGCCCTGGACCTGCACTTTCTTTTTTCTTAGGCAAATATCCAGGAGCGAACTGGCAGGGTTATATGGTAGGTGAATGTTTTACTTTCTAAGAAACTGCCAAAGTGTTTCCTGAGGCGGTTGTACCATTTTATAATTTTATATTCCCACCAGCAGCAGCATCTGAGAGTTCTATTTCCTCCACATCAGACTTTTTTTTTCCCCCTCTATTTCCCAGGCTAGCATGGATTGCTTGAGCCCAGGAGTTTGAGGTTGCTGTGAGCTGTGATGAACCCACTGGCCTCTCTGTCTCTCTCTCTGCCCTTTTTCATTGCTTCTCCTCATTTTTAAATTTGCAGACTTTCTGGGTAGAGCCCAGACTTCCTAGGCTACGAAGTTATTAGAAAGGAGCCTGGATTTTAGAGTCAGACACACCTAGATTTGAATTCAGGTTTTGGAACTTAGCTGTGTAACAAGTTATGTGACATGAGCCTCTGTTTCCTCATCTCTTTTTGAAAATTTTATTTTTTTAGAAACACAGTCTTGCTGTGTTGCCCAGGCTGGAGTGCAGTGGCTATTCACAAGCGTGATTATGTATACTACAGCCTCTAGCTCCTGGGCTCTCCTGCCCCAGCCTCCCGAGTAGCTGGGCTACTGGGGCACCCCACAGCACCTGGCTCCTCGTCTGTTCTTAAAAAGTGTATGGGAGAGGTTGATTATTTTTTAATCAACCCAGCTTGTATGGTTGCTATATAAAGCATGATGCATTGAAAACATCTTCATTTATTGAACATTTGTGATAACCTATTAATATCCCCAGATGTCTTTGTGGTTGTAAGTCCCATTTTCTATTTGATAGTGGTTGACCTACTGCTACCCACTACGTGACCAGGATAGGAACTGAAGTTTGAATGGGTGCCACCAGTGGGAGGGAGGCCATAGAGAATATGGCTGAATGCAGTGACACTGCCAGGGCTCACAGTGGCCTTACACGGTCTAACAGTGTTGTGCAGGACCAGACATTTGGGCAGTAGTGGGGCTGTATTTCATGTGGGAATTTATGTGCTTCCACCGAGGTGATTCCTGCCTGACTGTGGTTCCTCAACGCAGTCTATTTGGGAATCCTCTGCCGCCTTAGGGGCATAGTCGTAGCCTTTAGGGAGGACAGGAACACACCGTGGCTCAGAGAGGGATGTTTCTCAGGCTTCTGGGCTCCTAGCCATTGTATGCTGCCTGCTTCTTTCAGTGCTTGGGCCTCAGAATTTGAAGACGGGTGGCAAGGAAGCTGCCTCTTGGCCAGCAGAACCCTTTGTCCAGCTGGCCGGAGTAAGAGTGCACGGGGCCTTCCCTCCCGGGGAGGGGTGGGCAGTTATTCTTTGCCGGCTGGGCCAGATTGCTTATCTGATGTTCCTGGAGTTTGCAAGCTTGTCCTGAAGTGAGTGGTCAGTAGATGACATTAGCACAGTCAGGTAGGCTGGGGCCCGAACGGCCAGGGTCTGGGAGGGGGGTGTTGGTAGGCGCCGGGTTCGCTTTGCCAGGTGGGGGTGTCTTGAGGCCTGGTCTGCTCTGCCCCGCCGCTGGGCTTCCAATACCCCGCCGCGCATCTCCTTAGAGCCGGCTGGCTTTCTTGGCACCGATCAGTTTAGTTGCTAGGAAGCCGAGTAAGGCAAATGCAACTTCCTTTTGACTTACTCACATTGAACCATCTGCTTATTCCTTCTTGTGGCCTTCAAACTTGGCTAGGATCATCGAGAAGAGGGTCGAGTGGAGCAGCTGCGCTCATCCTTCCTGGAAATGGAACGCTCTCTAGCAACTCTTTAACCCTCTCAGTCCAAACTGGTCCACGGTGCTCAGCCAGCAATCTGGAGCAGGCATTTCCTTCTCAGGTTTCGCCCATAATCTCTGTCTTAGATCTAGACCCATGGCAGTCACACAGGTGAGGAGGATGGTGACGTGTACATCAAAATGTATTCGGCAGGTATATGTGTAAAACAGGGGTCTTACTCGGCACGTTCAGTGCTTGGAATAGAGGCACTGCAATCGTGTAGGGATTTTCTTTTCTAAACTCCATTGTGGAGTGAGTATCAGATAAATTAAAGGTGGAAGATAATCCCCAAAATATTGGTGGAGCAGCGATCAAGGAGAAATTTTAAACAAAATCAACCATTCTTATTCTTCTAGTTCCCAGCTGCTGCCAGCCTTACCTATTACTTTTAGGGTTAGTTCGCTTAAGTTGGGCAAATCAGACGTGTCCCACAGAAGGGCCCTTCTGTGGATGAGTTTGTCGGGAACTGTCTTCTCCTGTGACAGAGCTGTGCCTTCAACTATCAACTCTGCAAAAGCAGTTGAACAAAGAAAGGAGGCCAAAAGAGAAAAGAGGTCTAAAAAAATATAGTAGAGGTTTTGGGGGGGGGGGGACTTGAGAAAAGCCATTGTTTGAGTTTTAAAAATCCAGTTTAACTGAAGATTTAATCACCTTTGCGTGTACCAGAACTGTGGAAAGTAATGTTATGAAGGAGGGGAAATAATTTCTTAAGTGTAATTTTGTCTTTGTTAGTTCTTTTTTTTTTTTTTTTTTAAACAGCAAGCTATCTAAACCTTTTCTGCCTACTTCTTATTCTCCCCAAGAGGGCTATTTAAAGGAGGGGGAAGACGTGCTAAGGTAAAATTTTATTGTTGTGGCTCAATTTGCTAAAAGCTTTAGTGGTGATTCAAATGTGTTCTCACTGTGAAGAGTTAGGTGTTGTTGAAATTGATGTCATTAATATTTGCTTTGAGGGCATTCCCTGAGGTCAAGTTGATCATATTAAGCTTTTCTGCTTTAATTTTTACCTTCCCACAGTCATTTCGATGATAGTCAGTAAAATACATCTGCAGACTGAAGAGACTCAGCCCCCAGCCCTTTTTTCTGCGGGGGGCCTCACCCACTTTGCAGGTGACCCTTGGATCCATCCCTCCTTCCACATCCTGTCTGGGCCACCATCTAACCATGGCACATACTCAACAAGGCAAATTTATTTTATGATAAAACAAGTCAGCACTCCAGAACCAAATACAAATATAAACCACTTAAAAATGGTTCATTTTTTCTAACCTAAGGAATGGATAGATATGTAAAAGCTTCCGATAATAAAAAGTAGAGATCCCTTTTTGGAACTCATACAATCTTTCTCCTTTCTTTTTTTAAATTAAATGCCTTGCACTGGTATGTGTAATTCTGAAACTGGTTTTTTTTTCTCTAACGGTATGGTGTTACCATGGAGGATTATTCAACCCTGTTGTTTTTAACTACAGTGTGGTATCCCAGAGAATGTAAGTCACTCTTGAACCTACTTTATTTCATTTAATCCGTCTTTTATATTCGCAGTGGAGTTCTTCTAAGTAACTTACTAGATAAGTCAACATGGCAGGTCCAGATTCCCGCTTTGGAGCTTTCTCTGTAGTTTTGGTAAAAGCCGTTTCCCTTGAACTGTAGTTGGATTGATTTCTATATATATGAATCTCGACAGGGCCTCTCTCTTGCCTGCATTAAAGATGAGATTTGTTGTCAGATTAGATTAATAATTCAAAATTGAAAAATGCTTTCCTCAACTGTGGAGGTGCTTCCAAGGATGGAATTCAGGAGTGCCTGTTAATGGAGATCCGTCTCTCTCAGGTAACATTTCCTGAAAGTGAGATCTAGAGTTCCTACATGTTGGGGGGTCTTTTGGAGGTGAAACTTGCTTAGCTCTAGTCCATGAGAACCTAAAGGCAAGATGGAGAATAGTGGCTGACACTTACTGAGGGCCTCCTCTGCCTTGGGCTCCATTCTGAGGCCATCACCTGTGCTAACTGATTAAATTTCATAGCACTGAGAGCAGCGGTTCTCAACCTTCCTAATGCCGCGACCCTTTAGTACAGTTCCTCATGTTGTGCTGACCCCCAACCATAAAACTATTTTTTGTTGCTACTTCATGTGTGCAAAAATATGTGTTTTCTGATGGTCTTAGGCGACCCCCGTGAAAGGGTCATTTGCCCCCCAAAAGAGTCGTGACCCACAGGTTGAGAACCGCTGACTTCGAGGTAGGTTCTATTAGTAATCCCCATTTTAAAGATGAGAAAAACTGAGGCACGGTTATGTTAAGTAAATCATTCAAGGTTACCCAGCTTGTAAGTGACAGAGCCGTGGTTCAAAGTCGGATGGTTGCAGCTCCAGCCTTATACTGCCTTTCTTGGATGACCAGATGCCAGCTTCTTGGGGGCCTCCAGTTGTCACAAACTACATGGGGGGGCGTTTACCTACCACTTCATTTTCTTCACATTTTTTTCCCTTCCCCTCCCCTCCTCTCCCTTCCTTTCCCCTCCTTTTCCCTCTCTCCTTCTCTTTCCTCTTCCACCTTCTAGAACTCCCCCCTTCCTCTTCTTCCTTCTCTCTCTCTCTTTTTTTTTTTTTTTGCAGTTTTTTGACCGGAGCTGGATTTGAACCTGCCACCTCCAGTATATGGGGCCGGCACCCTACTCCTTGAGCCACAGGCACTGCCCAAACTTCTCTTTCTTTTTGAGACAGAATCCCACTCTCTTGCCCAGACTAGAGTGCTGTGGCATCATAGCTCACTGCACCCTCAAACTCTTGGGTTAAAGCAATTCTTCTGCCTCAGCCTTCCGAGCAGCTGGGACTATAGGTGCCCACCTTGACACCAGCCAGTTTTTTTTTTTTTTTCAGTAGAGATGAGGTCTCTCTCTTCCTCAAGCTGGTCTCTAACTCCTGAGCTCAGGCAATCCACCCACCTCGGCCTCCCAGAGTGCTAGGATTACAGCCGTGAGCTTCCGTGCCTGGCCTTACCTACCACTTCTTTAAAAGAAAGTGTATAAAGCCAGCATGAACAAAATGCAGCAAGGGTTGGAGAGAGCAGGTGGCTTCAGGAATGGCCTCTAGAACCAATGGTCAGTGTTTATCAAAGACACACAGGAGGCCCGCGCGTGGGCAGGGAAACATGGGGCGTGGCTCGGGACTCCCGGGCGGTAGGGGAGGCGTGGCATCAGGCGGGAGGTGGGCTGTGGGCAGCTGCCCCAGTAACAATGGTAAAGGGAGCAGCGAAGGGACCGGCTCGCAGCAGCCTGCTGAGTAGTCACGGCTTGGCAGAGTGTTTTGTGCCGCTTTGCTGTGCAGCTTGATCCCTCTCTTGCGAGAACAGCTAATTGCTGCCTGCCCAGGTGGTTCCCTCCCCATCAGGACATTCCTTATGGACAGAAGCATTGGTGTCTGGGTACTGGGGAGCTGCAGTAAAAATGCCTGATTTAGGGTACAGGGTGCATCTAATTGCCCCTTTCTTCTGTTAAATCCCAGCGAAGGGGCCTCCTTCAGGTGGCTAATAGATGGCCCAGCATCTGTGAGAGGTTTTGCACGTGTTGCGCGGGGGAAATCGCCTGCTCGCTGGAGCTGTGGAACGTTTAGGGGTGAAGGGAGTGGATCTTGTTGATTAATTTTTTACTCATTTATTCATATTCAATGAAGACCTTCAGCGATGAGCACCCCCTCTTTTAAAAGTGAACATTTCTGATAAAGTTGACTTAGACTCTTTAGGTATACTATATTTAAGTGTATTCATACCTTGAAGTCTGAGTATATATTCCTATCTCTCTGGTTTATGAGTCTTAATTGACAATGATCACCAGCTCCAAATAGTATTTTTTGTCACAGTAAGCAAGAAGAAATGAATGGGACAAGGTAGAAATTCATACCATTCTAGAAGGAGAAATTATTGAGTGACATCTTACCTCTAAGAAGACACAGTCTCTTTTTTTTTTGGAGCCAGATTCCCACTATGTTACCATTGGTAGAGGGCCATGGTGTCACAACTCATAGCAACCTCAAACTCTTGGGTTTATGTGATTCTGTTGCCTTAGTCTCCCAAGCAGGTGGGACTACATGCGCCCACCACAATGCCTGGCTGGGTTTTTTTGTTATTGTTGTCATTGTTGTTTAGCAGGCCCTGGCTGAGTTCCAACCTGCTAGCCGTGGTACATGTGGCTGGAGCCCTAACCACTGAACATCCAGCATGGAGCCAGAAGGCATAGCCTTTTTTTTTTTTTTTTGAGATATAGTTTCACTATGCCACCCTTGGTAGAGTGCTGTAGCATCACAGCTCACAGCAAACTCAAACTCTTGGGTTCAAGTGATTCTCTAGCCTGAGCCTCCCAAGTAGCTGGGACTGCAGGCACCCACCACAACGCCCAGCTATTTTTTCTGTTGCATTTGCTATTGTGGTTTAGCTGGCCCAGGCTGGGTTTGAACCTGCCAGTGTTGGTGTATGTGGCTGATGCCGTAACCACTGTGCTATGGGCACCGAGCCAGTTGTCTTAAGCAACTAAGGATTGTGTTAGAGATTCTAATACTTGTTTTTTTGGATTGGGGGGGTACATGTAGGAAGAAATATATCTGTACAATATTTAAAAAATATTTTCATGCATCCATCAGCATTGGAGAATTAGGGGGCAGTGTGGCTGATCATTCAAAAAGGGGTGAAGGCAACCTCAAGTCAGGCCAGCATTCTCCGTGAGGTGAGAATCCTGTTGGAATTCTAATTATAGTTTCTTGTGTTTGTGGCAGTCTTGTCTTTTATTTGCCCTTTTGTAAGGAGATCCTAAAAAAATTTCTTTCTGGCCAGGCAGAAGCACAAAAGCATCGATGTCTTTCAGGTGATGCCAGCAGCAGGGACGCTTGGAAAAAGGAACTTTCCAGCACTTTTACCAAGTGGTTCAAAAACAGCACGTGTGAAGCCTTCAGACTTCATTGTGGTTTCTAGCAACAGAGAGCCGAAGAAGCTTTATTTCTTTTTAGTGTGTTAGTGAGGTTGTGTACAAACTGAGTAATTAAGTATTAGCCTTGAGTACGCCAGTCAACAAGAGTTGGGGACTCCCCCCAAATGCTCTGTCAGAACTCTGCTTCAGGAATGGCAGAGTGATCCCGTTGGATTCACCAAACTGGTAGGACACGCCTAAGGGCTGCCATCTCACTCAGCTTTTCTGTGTTGCTTGAATTTTACAATGATTATCTATCAGTTTTTAATCAGAAAAAAGGCAAAGCTATTTGCAGAGGTGGAGAGTGGGTACCACGTACCAGGCACTATTCTGGGCTCTGGGGCTACTTTAGTGCATGAGACAGACCAAGCCCTGCCCCCGGGCTCTGATGGGCCAGGGCAGCAGTCCCCAGCCTTTTTGGCACCATGGCCCAGTTTCATGGAAGACAGTTGTTCCAAGGATAGGGAAGGGGTGGACAGAGGAGGAACTCAGGCGGTGACTCCGAGTGACCTGGTCCTTAACAGACCACCGACTGGTACTAGTCTGTGGCCCACAGGCTGGGGACTGCGGGTCCAGTGTGTGCCACAAAGTTGGTTTCATGAAACTTCACGAAAGTTCCTCTCACTTATTCACTACTTCTTGAATTCCTCTCTTGAGTTCCTTCTTTGACCATGCCCAGTCTGGTGTGCCTGTTCCCCCTTCTCCACCTGCCTAACTCACATGGGCCATTTAAGTCCGGTGGCAGCCTGGTCCTCTGGGAGTCCTTCCCCACTGCTCCTGCCCACTAGGCTGCGCCCGGCTCACCCCTCTGGCCTGTGCCCTGCCCCGATCTCATGCACCACTGGCTGACACTGGCTGTGCTGTGTTAGAATTGTGAGTTGCTTCTGTCCGCTATCTTGAGGGCAGACAGGGACTTAATACCTGATGACAATGGTATCTCTGGATCGTGTCAGGTTTCACAGTACTTGGCAGAGAGCCCGCCCTGCAGACAGACGGCTGGCTGGAGGGAGGCACACGTGGCCTGAGTGAGGTAGGAACTCACTGAGTGAAGCCGAAGACCCAGGTGTGGTCAGAACTGACCCTTCCCACGTGGGAGACCAGAGGCACACACAGGACACAGCTCTGCATTAAGGCTGCGCTGGGCTTGCTCACATTTTTATATGAAAATCTTCAATTTTAAATGAAGATGACTCAGAATTTGTATTGACATCCCCTTTACAGAAATTGTCTTTATCTGTAGACAGCATCTTTTCTCCAAGAGTTTTTGAAAGCAGAATTATAGCTCCATCTCGTTTGGAGGGCATTTGGGTTGGACCTTGGGAGATGGTGTACTTCAAGAAATGAGGTCAGCCGCAGCATGGGAGGACGGGAGAGGACACTACCTTTTACATTAGTGGATGATGGAATTTCCCTTTAATAATTGAAAGACAACCAGACATGCCCCACGTTAATTTGATCATATGGTAATTGAAACCAATTTTAAGCCCAGAGGCAGTAAAGACTCATACGCATGGCAGCTTTGCTTCTGTATGTTTAGTGACTTCGGTCCAATGGTCTGTGTTGACCAGGGTCACAGCATTGATGTTTGGCTAGATTAGCCTTCTCAAGACATGTAGTGAGCGTCACATCTGACTTAGAGCATCTTGTGATTTTTTGAGAAGTGTCACTGGTTCCGGCTGCCACTGGACTTACATGCCCCTGAAATTCTTGCCACCTTCCCGTCTCCAGAGCCAGGCAGAGTGGAGTTAATTGGAGGGCAGTCTTTTGCAGTGAAGAGGAGACTGGAGAGTGTCTTTCCTCTCCCCCTCCATCTGGAGCGGCGTTTAGAACACCTCCTCAGATGTCACCAGCCTCTGCTTGGCCATCCGTGGCTCTGGCAGTCAGCCACGATGGGGCTCTGGGTGGAGGCAGCTTAGGAGCTCGCTGCCATGGGTAGCCTGCGCTGCCGCTGCCGAGGAGCCCGTGGACTAGAGCGCTCTGCTCCCTGATGCCAGGACCGTTCGTGGTGATAAATTAGCTTGCTAATCCATTCCTTTATACTCCAAAACTGTAATTAATTTTCAAATCATGTCATCCAATGTGAATTAGTTTTGTGATCATTTTGAATCGTAGGCTGTCACTCTGTAAATATGAGCCATGTCTTTTTTTCTTGTTTCCCTCTTGAATGTATTTTCTGAAATCATCAATACTTTCCTAAATTGCCAGAAAGGATTTGTATCATCATAGTAACTTCTTCTTAAGAGACAGGTCTGATTCTGTCATCCAGGCTGAAGTGTGGAGGTGCCATCATAGTTCACTGTAACCTTGAACTCCTGGGCTCAGTGATCTCCCCACCTCAGCCTCCTGAGTAGCTGGGACTATAGGTGCACACAACCATACCTGCCTAATTAAAAAAAAAAATTGTTTTGTAGCGATAGGATCTCACTGTATTGCCCAGGCTGGTCTCAGACTCCTGGTCTTAAGCGATATTTCTGCCTTAGCCTCCCACCATGCTATGATTACAGATGTGAGCCACTTCGTGCCTGGCTGTCATAGCAATTTTTAATTCACAAAACACACATTTTCAATGTGTACCTGTCATGTGTAAAGCTCTGTGCTGGCGCAGTAAGGAGCATAAAGATAATTGAGTAACAATTTCTATTTGTAGAATATGCAGCCTAATAAGATTAAATGTGCTATAAATGGAGTATACAAATGAGAGAAAGTGGATTACCATTCTTTGGGGTCCGAGGAGATTTCAGGGAATAATGTCATTTGAGTCGGGCCTTTGAGGTGAGGGCTGGAAAGTGTCCAGCAAACTGGCTGGCAGGTGGGGGTGGGGAACACAGCAGGGAGAAAAGTGTGGAGAGAGTTGATTGTCTCAGGATCACAAGAAATTACATTTGGGAAGAGAATGGGACTTTCGAAGCTCAGTAGGTTCAAAGCCTGTTAAGAGAGCTTAAAGCCACATCTGGGCAGGACTCTGAGTGCTCAGGTAAGGGGTCGAGGACGCTGAGCATCCTTTCAAAACTTGCCATTTTTGAAAGTAATACTTTTAACAAGATCACTCACAGGCTGAAGCCAAGGGTGGATTGAGCAGGGAAAGGAATTGTAGACAGAGCATGGGCTGCAGGTTTCTAAGCGAGCGCGGGGCAAACACGGAAGCCTAAACCCACAGAGGAAAAAGTTCCACATTAGACTGTCAGGATGAATGCAAAATAGGGAGCCATCATCCCTCACTCCCTGGAGTGTGCGAGTGAGAGCCAGGTGGAAGGAAGCAGGATTGTCTTCACCACAGTCCAAGATCCTGCAGGCACCAGCCCAGACAGCTGCACATATTCACACACACACACACCGAGAAGGTCGCTTACTTTCTTTTTTTTTTTTTTTTTATTAAGTCATTTGTACATAGATCATGAATACATTTATGCACTATGGGATTCAATGTGTTGATTATTTGTACAAATTGGAGTGCTTACATCCTACTAATCAACATAGCCTTCACCTCATTTACCCAATTACAGTGTTTAAGACATTTGTGTTCTACACCTGATAGATCCAACTTGAACTTGTGATAGGCTCCGTAGGTGTGGTCCCCCTGCTAACCCTCCATCTATTGACCCATCCCCCTCCCCAAAGAATCTGTGTCACTGTGCAGTTGTTATGTAAATACTTTGCTACACCACTAACTTAAGTGAGGGATGAGGTGCTATAGTTTTACTGTGTGTTACATTTGTGTCACATGCTTTATTTCCTGCTAAAGTTATGTATGTCCCACAACTTATTTTCATTCTTAAACATGAACGGTGAGGCGATTTGTCTGCTGGAGTCCTCCCTTCCCGCCACATCTGCACCAGCATTTGCTGCTTTGGGACTTTGTGACATGAGGGGTCTCATTAGTTCTTTAAAACAATCTTTCATTTTCTTTCATGGTCTTTCATTTGAAATGACTTCATCAAACACCATTTGAATGCTTCCTTATTAAAAAAAAAAAAAGGACATTTTCTAAAGGTTCCCATTTTGGAAAAGGACATTCGTTCAAGGACCTAGCATAACATATCAAACGAAAATAGATCCTTTGCTTTTTCCATAAAATGACATATGTAGTCAAACATATATGTCAAAAAAATATTTCAAAAACCAGTTGCCTCTGGTTTTCTTAACTGACTCCAGCAGACTCACGGTGGTTTACAGCTAACAGTGTGTTCGATACTCCGTACGTAGCCATTATTCAGCTCTGTGGTGCTGCTTCTGTGCTGAGACAAATATCTAAAATATCCAAATGATGAAACTTCAGAGCCTGAAGGCAAACATATATTCATATTTCTTCCTAAATGTAACCTTCATAAACACAGTTGAAGATTTAGCCAAATACTGTGATCTCTGTTGCAACCCCGTAGTGCCCCTTGGGTCCCATATTTGTTTAGAAACTGATACTATATGGCGAGACAGGGTAGGGGCATCCATCTAAGATTAAACTTTCATTAAGTCGTATTCTCAGCAGATAAACCTGGGAGAAAACAGAAGACACCTATGTGTTGACTATAACCATTACATTATAGGAAAGCCATTCTTGGTGTCTAGAGTTTATTTATTCATAATATTTAGAGTCTGGATCTCTCCTGATGTGACCTGGAAAGGCTTTTCACGAGGCTGAAGATCCCACAGGGCTGAGCCAAAGCCAGCAGACCCCTGCAGAGGGTGTGGGTCACTCGTCATGCTCCAGCGCTGGGGCCTGAAAGCTGGACACCGGCACATCTGTCTGCCTCTCTGTCTGCTTTCATTTATTTATTTATTCTTTTTTTTTGAGACGGGGTTTCACTATGTTGCCCTTGGTAGAGTGCTGTGGCGTCACAGCTCACAGCAACCTCAAACTCTTGGGCTTATGTGATTCTTCTGCCTCAACCTCCCAAACAGCTAGGACTACAGGTGCCTGCCACGATGCCCGGCTATTTTTTTGTTGTTGTTGTTTGTTATTGCAGTTGTCATTGTTGTTTTAGCAGACCTGGGCCTGGTTCAAACCCACCACCTTGGGTGTAGTAGCTGGCGCCATAACCACTCTGCTACAGGTGCTGAGCCTCTGTCTGCTTTTATTAATGCAGTACCAGTACGAGGACGAGGACTGAGCACTCCAAGGTTTGTAATGAAAACCAGCCTCTCCTTGCAGCGCTCTTAGCTGATGCTGCCCTGCTACTGAAAGGCTGCCTTTGTCAGCTCTGGTCATCTCATCTATGAAGCACGATTACCTCCGTCCTGTGGCCTGGGGCTGGGACACAACGCCTTCACCTTTAGAGACCTTCTGGTCTGCTTGTCCTCCCTGAATAGCCTGTATCATGTGTCAGTTTCCAAGGTTGGGTTTGTTAGGACTTAAGAATTTTTATTCACACATGTCCCGTCTATCACTGGTACCCAGGCCGCTTAGCCTGAAGCTTTCCATTTGTGCATGGAGGGTTTATGTGGAAACAGTGAGCCTAGTGGCCACATGTGAGAATTTTGAAAGAGAATGTAATACTTGATTTTGAAATCTGATGGGGTTTGTGCTGTTGAGGGTTCTAGTACTTGAATCGTAGGCAATCATATCTACCAAAAGCTGAGACTGGATGGGAGGTGATGTTATGGGTTAGTCTTTATGACCTGTCTGGAAACTCCATTGCTTTGGATGGTAAGTCAGAAGTCAAAATATCCCCAGAGTCAAAATAGCTTTAAAACAAAATGTTTAGAGCAAAATCTACTTGGGACAAGGGAAGGTGGGTGAGCAGGATGTCAGGACACGCTCAGACTAGACCAGGTGCTTGCATACTTCTTTTTATTATTATTAGCACCATCATTATTAGCACCACTATCTACCCTGGGTAGAGGGCCATGGCATTATAGCTCATAACAACTTCAAACTCTTGGGCTCAGACGATCCCCTTGCCTCAACCTCCTAAGTACCTGGAACTACAGACACCTACCACAATGTCTACTCAGTTTTTCCCCCCTATTTTTAGTAGAGATAGGGTCTGGCTCTCGCTCAGGCTGGTCTTGAACTCCTGGGCTCAGGCGATCCACCTGCCTCAGCCTCCCAGAGTGCTGGGATTACAGGTGTGGGCAACTGTGCCCAACTAGCAAACTTCTTTTTAAATTGCCGGAGAGTAAATATTTTAGGATTTGTGTGGCCAAGAAGCAAAATCAAGGATATTACATATGTATTTATACGTGTGCAACTCTTTAAAATATCATCATTTAAAAATGAGAACACCATTCTTAGCTGGAAGGCCATAACCAAACAGGACTGATTCAGACTCTTGTTTTCTCCTCCCTGGACATAAGGAACTACCTGGGTCCAGAGAAGACTTGGCAGAGCCTAAGCAGCTAATGTTGGGGCTGGTAGGAGGGCAAGATCCTCTTGGCCTATTCTCCCTCTGAAGATGAAGACAGACCCCTTCGTGGAGAAGACCTAGAACTGGGTTCATCAACGTCCTTCTGTTTATGTTTTGGTTTCGGTTCTCTACAGGATTGGTCAACTCCAAAGGGCTATTTCCTCCTCCTCCACTTCTGGCAGTCCCCTCCGAGAGGCCTGCTGCTTTGGGATGTCCCCCTGCCACACCCGCTAAGTGTCCACTACTTGGGGAGAATCAGGCCTTTCAGCACCACTGCCAGGGGAGGAGCCAAGGACCTGTGAATGGCCCTGTCGGCTAGTGGTAGCCAGGAGAACTTTCTATGGTGATGGAAACATTGCATCAAGTGCTGTCCAGTGCAGTAGCCATTAGCTGCATGTGGCTACTGAGCAGTTCAAATGTGGTGAAGACGGCTGAGGAACTGAATTTTTAATTTTATCTAATTTAAATGACCCTGATCACGTGGATGGTGGCTGCCTAAAGGACAGCACAGTTCTAGACTGTAGGGGGTGGCATGAAGCTATGGCAACAGGTAGGGAGGTGTGTTGTGTTTTTACCAAGTAGAAAACTAGTATTATTTCTTAGTCTTTTCCCCCCACTCCTTCCTCATTTTTAAAGTTGTAAATGTACTTTGACGCAGTGGCTCTCACCTATAATCCTAGCACTTTGGGAGGCCCAGGAGGGTGGATCATTTGAGTTCAAGGAGTTTAAAACTAGCATGAGTGAGAGTGAGAACTCGTCTCCAATAAAAATAGAAAAACTGACTGGATGTTGTGGCGGGTGCCTAGTCCCAGCTACTCGGGAGGCTGAGGCAAGAGGATTGCTCAAACCCAGGAGTTTGAGGTTGCTTGAGCTATGACACCACAGTACTCTACCCAGGGCAACGAATGAGACTTTGTCTCAAAATGAAACAAGAGAGAGGGTGCGGTGGTGTCCACCTGTAATCCCAGCACTGGGAGGCCAAGTCAGGAAGATTACTTGAGCCCAGGACATCGAGGTTATAGTGAGCTGTGGTGGGACTGCACTCTAACCTGGATGACAGAATGAGACACCGTCTTTTTGAAAAAATGGAAATATTGCATCTTTTTCACAAATGTATATCTTTGTCCATTGCTGTAAAATAGAAGATAGCCATTAGAAAAAAACACAAAACAGTGTTACTAAATTTCCACCAGGTACTATTGCCTGCCTCAGTCTCGTAAGCCTAAAGTTTAGGGTTTCCTCTCTCCTGGTTAAAAGCAGGGATTACTAAGGATTACAAAGGGGTGTTACTTTTATACCAACACTAAGAGAAATTCTCCCCGGGCTGCCAAAGGGAGTGTCTTCCGATGAGGTTGGTGTCATTTAATCGTGTGCCTGTGAACCCCTAAAGTCCTTTGGAGGTGTATATGCTCCACTTCTGTGTGGCTCAGGGATGCACATAGCTCTCTTCTGCCTGGGAGGGGGACAGGGCTCTGGTCTGCCATATTTAAAGTACTGACCGACACCCTGCCCTGGGTTAGAGCTCGCACGAGAATAGAGGCTTTCTCTATTCTTCCCGTCATAGACCTGGCCAGCTCTTACCTTCTCAGAGGCTGCCTTCCCGCGGGTGTGGCTGGAGGTCAGATGAGACCAGAGAACTCCAGGCTGCCCCAACGCCCTGAGGCCCCAGAGAAGACCACCTCTGGGTGTTCTCCCAGGGCGGTGGGTAAGAGCTGAGACTACGTTCTGGCTTGGGTAGGTGCTGTGCTGACCACTAGTCAATGATTTCTAGTTATTCAGGCCGCCTAAGCCTGGGCAAAGATGCCACCCAGAGCTTTTCTTAGTTCATTTGAGTTCTGTTCTGAGATTTGACCCTTAGTTCATTTGAGTTCTGTTTTGAGATTTGAGGCTAAAGCCTCAGCTGTCAGAAAAGTGTCCTCTTTCTGTGCTTCACAAAAGTGACATTTTTCATGATACTTAATGCCATTTTAAAGCCTCAGCCAGCTATTTTTTAGTCAAACATACTTCTGCAAGGCATGCCGTGCTGTGGTCGTGGTATAAAGGCTGTACATTTACAAACTGGTGGCAAGACATGGAACAGGCACAGGTCTGTGGTTCTTACTCTCTGCTGACCCAGATAGTCTATTTCTGAAGAGCCTCTCTGACAGACTAGAGTGAAATAGTCACCTTTTGCAGAATTTGAAGAACTTTCCTTACCCCTCAGATGAGCTTCCCTGGTTTTTTTTTTTCTTTTGGTTTTGTTTGTTTGTTTTTTATTATTTTTTATTAAATCATAACTTTGTGCATTGATGCATTTATGGGGTTCAGGGTACTGCTTTGATCTACAATGTGAGATGCTTACATTGAACTAACACATCCATCGCAATTATACTCCTTTCTTAATAGTTTTGAAATGTACCATTGCATCATGCACATTAGGTGAGGTCCTCCCAAATACCCTCCCTCCTCCCATATTCCCCCCAAAGTGGTTCTGATTTGCATTTCTCTGATGATTAATGATGATGAGCATTTTTTTAATGTGTTTGTAGGCCACATGCCTATCTTCATCAGAGAAGTTTCTGTTCAAGTCTCTTGCCCACATACAATTGGATTATTTATTCTTTTCTTATTGATTAGTTTGAGTTCTCTGTAGATTCTAGTTATCAGACCTTTGTCGGAAGCATAACCTGCAAAAATCTTCTCTCATTCCGAAGGTTGTCTGTTTGCTTTACTTACTGTGCTCTTGGCTGAGCAAAAGCTTTTTAGTTTGATCAGATCCCAGTAATGTAGTTTTGGTTGCTTCAATTCCCCAGGGGGTCCTCCTCATAAAATATTCTTCTAGACCAATTTCTTCAAGTGTTTTCCCTCCACTCTCCTCTAGTATTTTTATAGTTTCATGTCTTTTTTTTTTTTTTTTTGAGACAGAGCCTCAAGCTGTTGCCCTGGGTATAGTGCTGTGGCATCACAGCTCACAGCAACCTCTAACTCCTGGGATCAAGTGATTCTCCTGCCTCTGCCTTCCAAGTAGCTGGGTCTATAGGCACCTGCCACAATGCCTGGCTATTTTTTGTTATAGCCATCATTGTTGTTTGGAGGGCCCAGACTGGATTTGAACCCACCAGCTCAGGCATATGTGGCTGGCACTTTAGCCGCTTGAGCCACAGGCACTGAGTCAGTATAGTTTCATGTCTTAAGTTTAAATCTTTTATCTAGTGAGAATAAATTTTTGTTAATGGTGAAAGGAGGGGGTCCAGTTTCAGTCTTCTACACATTGCCAGCCAGTTCACCCAGCACCATTTGTTAAATAGGGAGTCTTTCCCCCTCTGAATATTTTTGATAGGCTTGTCGAAGATCAAATGACAATAAGCAACTGGGTTCATCTCTTGGTTCTTTATTCTGTCCCATAAATCTACCACTGTTTTTGTGCCAGTATCATGCTGTTTTGATGACTATAGATTTATAGTATAGCCTGAAGTCTGTTAATGTGATATCTCCTGATTTGTTCTTATTTCTGAGTAATGTATTTGCTACTTGAGTTTTTTTTTTTTGATTCCATGTAAAATGAAGTACTATTTTTTCAAGTTTTTTAAAGTATGATAATGGTGCTTTAGTAGGGATTGCATTAAATGTGTACATTGCTTTGGGTAGTATGGATATTTTAACAATGTTGATTCTTCCCAGCCATGAGTATGGTATGTTTTTTCATTTGTTAACATCTTCAGCTATTTCTCTTCTCAGAGTTTCATAGTTCTCTTTATAGAGATCTTTCACATCCTTTGTTAGGTAAATTCCCAGATATTTCATCTTCTTTGGCACTATTGTAAAAGGAATAGAGTCCTTGACTATATTTTCAGCTTGACTATGTTTGGCACATATAAAAGCTACTGACTTGTAAGTATTGATTTTGTATCCTGAGGTGCTGCTATATTTCTTGATCACTTCTAAGAGTTTTGTAGTTGAGTCCCTGGGATTTTCCAGGTATAGGATCATATCATCAGTGAAGAGTGAGAGTTTTATCTCCTCTGACCCTATATGGATACCCTTGATCACCTTCTCTTGCCTGACTGTAATGGCTGAGACTTCCATTACTATGTGAATAGCAGTGGAGACAGTGGGCATCCTTGCATCATTCCTTATCTGAGTGGAAATGTTTTCAATTTTATACCATTCCATATGATATTGGCTGTAGGTTTGCTGTAGATGTCCTCTATCAGTTTAAGAAATGCCTATTTTCTTAAGTGTTCTGATCATGAAAGGATGCTAGATATTATCAAAGGCTTTTTCTGCGTCAATTGAGAGATTCATGTGGTCTTTGTTTTTTATTTTATTTATGTGATGTATTATATTTATAGATTTGCATATGTTGAACCAACCCTGTAACCCTGGAATAAAGCCAACTTGATCATGGTGTATAATTTTTTTTGATGTGTTGTTGAATTCTGTTTGCTAAGATCTTATTGAATATTTTTGCATCAATATTCATTAATGATATTGGTCTATAATTTTCTTTCTTTGTTGGATCCTTTTCTGGTTTGGGCATCAGGGTGATATTTGCTCCATGGAATGTGTTGAGAAGTACCTCTTCTTTTTCTATGGTTTGGAAAATGTTGTATAATATAGATACTAGTTCCTCTTGAAAGGTTTGATAGAATTCAAATATGAAGCCATCTGGTCCAGGACTTTTCTTTTTTGGGAGATTTCATATTGTTGATGCTATTTCAGTGATTTTGGTTGAGTCTAGGATGGTGGTGTGCTTCCAGGTATTGGTCCATTTCCTTCAGATTTTCATATTTCTGGGAATAGTGATTTTTGTAGTAATAATTGAGGATTTTTTTTAAAGTTCTGAAGAGTCTATTGCTATTTCTCTTTTATCATCTCTGGTAGATAATATTAGAAATTTTACTTTTCTATTTCTGGTTAGATTGGCCAAAGGTTTATCAATTTTGTTAATTTTTTCAAAAAACCAACTTTTTGTTTCGTTGATCTTCTGAATGATTCTTTTGTTTTCAATGTTATTTAATTATGCCCTAATTTTGGTTATTTCTTTTCTTCTGCTGGGTTTGGGGATGGAATGTTCTTCCTTTTCCAGTTGCTTGTGATGCTCCATTAAGTTGTTGGCTTTGTCTCTTTCTGTTTTCTTGATGAAGGCTTCCAATGCTATAAGTTTCCCTCTTAGGACTGCCTTTGCAGTATCCCATGGGTTTTGATAATTTGTATCTTTGTTATCATTTTGTTCCAAAAACTTGGTGATTTCCTTCTTAATCTCATCTTTGACCCAGCTATCATTCAGCCTAAGATTATTTAATTTCCATGATTTTGTGTGAATATGAAGATTCCTGTTGCTGTCGAGTTTAACTTTTATTCCATGGTGGTCCAAGAAGATACAAGGAATAATTTGTATTCTTTTAAATTTGCTGAGTTTAGATTTGTGTCCTAGGATATGATCTATTTTCAAGGATGGCCCATGGGCTGATGAGAAGAATGTATATTCAGTTTTATTAGGGTGAAATGTTCTGTAGAGGTCTGTAAGGTTCATTTGTTGTAGGGTCAGGTTTAAGTCTAGTATTTCTTTGTTTAGTTTCTTCTTGGAGGATCTATTCAAAACTGTCAAAGGGGTGTTAAAATCTCCAAATATTGGCTCGGCGCCTGTGGCTCAATCAGCTAAGGTGCCAGCCACGTACACCTAAAGTGGCGGGTTCGAATCCCCAGCCTGGGCCTGCCAAACAGCAATGATGGCTGCAACCAAAAAATGGCCGGGTGTTGTAGCGGGCACCTGTGGTCCCAGTTACTTGGGAGGCAGAGGCAGGAGACTCGCTTGAGCCCAGGAGTTGGAGGTTGCTATGAGCTGTGATGCCATGGCACTCTACCCAGGGGGATAGCTTGAGGCTCCGTCTCAAAAAAAAAAAAAATCTCCAAATATTATAGTGCAGGAAGATATCAAGTTGTTCATATCCATTAGGGTCTGCTTTATGAATTGAGGAGCATTCTGGCAGGGCACATAAATGTTAATTATCAAAATCTCTTCCTGTTGGGTATTTCCCTTGACAAATATGTGATTGCCTTCCTTATCTTTCTTTATCTTTGTTGGTTTAAAGCCAGTTGTATCTGCTACTAAAATTGCAACCCTTGCTTTTTTTCTGGTTTCCATTTGCCTGTAATATACAAGTCCATCCTTTCACTTTGAGTCTATTTTTATCCTTTAAGGTAAGGTGAGATTCTTGTATACAGCAGATATCTGGTCTGAGTTTATATATCCAGTCAGCTAGCCTGTGCTTCTTTAGAGGACAATTTAAACCATTCACATTAATTGAGAGAATTGATAAGCCTGGTTGTGTTTTGGGTGTCCAGTAGACATTTTTAATCCTTTCACCACTGTGGAAGTTGGGTTTTGTTCAAAAATTTCTGGGTGAGTTTGCTTTGGAGGTAGAGCATTGCACTCATCATTGTGGAGGATGGGTCTGAGAATAACCTGAAGGGCTGGTTCAGTTATGGCAAATTTCTTCAACATGTCTATGTCATTAAATGAAACTCAGTTTAGCTGGATACAGGATCCTGGGCTGGAAGTTGTTTTGTTTTAAGAGGTTGAAGGTCGATGACCTTCTGTCTTGAAACGTTTCGACTGAGAGATCTGCAGTCATTCTGATATTTCTCACTTTGTTGGTGATACTTTTCTTATGTCTGGCTGTTTGCAGAATTTTCTCCTTCATCTTAACTTTGGCAAAGTTAATCACAATATGTCTAGGAGATGCTTTATTTGGATTGAGTCTTGCTGGGGTTCTGAAACTGTCTGCTATCTGAAGTTTTGTAATGCTTGGGAAATTCTCCTCCAAAATCTCTTGGAGTAGAGCATCTGTTCCTTTAGGACCATCCACTCCTTTTTTGGGAATTCCTATAAGATGAATGTTTGATCTTTTGGAGTGATCCCACAACTGTCTTAGGGAATGATCAGTTTTTGCTTTTCATTTGTCTGCCTCTTTGAGTGTCTGGGAATGTTCAAAAGCTTTGTCTTCAGTTTCAGAGATCCTTTATTCTGCCTGGTCAACTCTATTACTGAGGGAGTCTACTGTATTTTGGAGCTCCTCAACTTTTTCATTTCCTTGAGCTCAGCTATCTCTTTTCTCATTATGTTCATATTGTTGGTGACTCAGGCTTTAAATTCATTAATTTCTTGAGACAACTTTAGAACTACTCTTTGGAATTCAATTTCTATTTTTTCTTCCATTCTATCTATCTTATTTGCAATCCACTTTCTGAATTTGATTTCTGACATTGCTGCCATTTGTCTATGCATGGCATCTTCAGTTGTATCTCCTTTGTCATTTGTTGCAGGGGGTGATCTACTCTGGTTATTCATGTTGCCAAAGTTCTTCTGTTGGATCCACATCATTTTTATTTTCCACTGTTTGGTTATTAGAACTGGTAGGGTGAGATTGAATTGGGGTTCCCAGGTAGTAAAATTAGCCCCTTACCAGTGTGCTAAGCTTTGTAATTGGGGCTTATCTCCTACAACTTTACAAAGGCCCCTTTCAGAGTTTTAGCTGGAGACTCTGAGGACCTACTTGGTGAGATAGTGTAAGCTAGCTCTGTGTTGATATCAGCCAAACTCCACCCTATCCTAAGAAACTACAGTATTAGCTTTCAGCCTCAACTGTGAAGAGATACAAATAGCTGTGGTGCCCAACTTCCACTTCAGTTCTTTTCCACTACAGAACTTCGAAGGTCAACCTCAGAATGTCCCGAAGTGGGCAGCCCCAGACACGGGTTCCAATTAAATTGTCTCAGGTAGTACAAACCCTGCTCAGCAAAGAGGGATTCAAGGGTCTCCAACAACACAATAAGAGCCAGGGATCCATACTCTTGCCTGCCAGACTCAGTCCACACTGTTGTCTGCTTCTCTGCTCACAGGCCCAGATGGAGCCAGGGGCCACGCCCCCACCCACCAGTTTCAGTCCACACCCAGCTAGCCTCTGCTTGCCAGACCAATTGGAGTCAGAGGACCACACCCCTGTCTGCCAGTCTCAGTCCACTACCTGTCATGCCTCTGTTCACAGGCTCTGTTGGAGTCAGGGCACCAGGCCCGCCTTCTGGTCTCAATCCACACCCAGCTAGCCTCTGCTTGCCAGACCAGTTGGAGTCAGGGGACCGTGCCCCCACCTGCTAGTCTCAGTCCACTGCCTGGCAAGTCTCTGTTCACAGGCTCTGTTAAAGTCAGGGCATGGCACCCTGCCCGCAGGTCTCAGTCCTCACCTGGTAAGCCTCTGTTCACCAGCCCTGCTGGAGAGAAGGGACCACACCCTACCCCTCAGGTCTTGGTTCACACCCAGTAAGCCACTGCTCGAGGGTTCTGTTGGAATCAGGGGACCATGTCCTTGCTTTCAAGTCTCAGTCCACACCTGGCAAGTCTCTGCTCACAGGCCCAGCAGGGGCTGGGGACCAGCCCTATCTACTGAACTCACTCCACATGGGGCAACCCTTCTACTGCTGTTGGTGCTGTCAGAGCCAGGGGTTCTGTACCCTATCCCACTAGACATAGCCCTAACTGAGGGTCAACACCACCACTGGCTGGGCATAGTCATAACCAGGGGACTGCTCCTCTTCCTGTTGAGTGTCCCTTTCTTCCCACACCCTCTTTCTTCCCCATCACAGATTCTGTCCTGATGGTTGGTGGTCCACACTATGCCCAGATCTCTCAGGACAAGACCAAACACTCTGTGCTCTGCAGGGGGAGAACTTCAGACCACCATGCCAGGGGGAAGGGTAGACTGGGAATTTGGACTTGTGGAGGAAAATATCTGTTCAATTTTATGCCTGGTGGGTGGTGTCTAAATTCATAAGAGGGACTTTCTTGGAGAAAGAGACTTGGAGTTTAGTGGTTCTCTCCAGCAAGGTAAAATGAGAGGTCTTTGGGTCCCTGCTCATTCGCAGATAGCCTGCAGCAAGCCTCCTGCTTGAGGGAGGAGTCTCCCATCCTCTAGTCCATAGGCTTTGTACCTATAATTTGTTTTCTTGAATGTTCTTCCTTGGAGTTATAGCTTGTTGAACTTCTTTCTTGGCTCAGCTTCCCACCTTTGGCTTCACAGAGTCCAGTTCTGTCCAGTTTTTCTTCTGCTGCTCAGGAGCCTCTGCCAAGAGTTGCTACCAGTCGGCCATCTTCCCAGAATTCCCCCCTCAGCTTCCCTGGTTTTTAAGGATGATATCAGCCCTAAATTCTAAGACTAATAATTGGGAGAAATTAAAAGAAAAACCAAAATGGAAACAAGAAACCTTCCTGTATAAGATGTGCCAATGATGGTTGGCATGCAGTAAGTTCTCATCACTGGCCAGGCATTGAGATCATTTCATTTATTTCTTATACCAACCCTGGGGACTAAGTGCTAAGCTCCTGCTTTTATGGAGGAACCATAACAAGTGACAAGTGTTAAAACTCATTTTGAAGTGGGAGTGAGATAGATGTTCGAATATCCCTCCTCTGTAAAACAAGGGCTGTCACCAAGACTCAGTGAGATAATACAAATGAAAACCATTTAGATTCCCCAAGAACTGCACAGAAATCTGTCTGCTGGTACATTTAGAGCTTTTTTTTTTTTTTTTACAGTTTTTGGCTGGGGCTGGTTTGAACCCGCCACCTCCAGCATATGGGGCCAGTGTTCTACTCCTTTGAGCCACAGGTGCTGCCTGGTGCTTTATCTTTTTGAACCAGGAATTAAGTTTTGTGCTTTGTTTGTGATTTTTATGTATCTTTAATTTCTTTTTTTTGAGACACAGTCTCACTTTGTCGCCCTCAGTAGAGTGCTATGGTGTCACAGCTCAGCAACCTCAAAGTCTTGGGCTCAAGTGATCCTTTGCCTGAGCCTCCTGAGTAGCTGAAACTACAGGTGCCTGCCACAATGCCCGGCTATCTTTAGAGATGGGGTCTCCTCTGGCTCAGGAGGCTCTCAACTCCTGAGCTCAGGCAATCCACCCACCTTGGCCTCCCAGAGTGCTAGGATTACAGGAGTAAACCACAGCACCTGGCCCTAATTTCTTTTCGTTTTAAACAGCCTCCTCATTTCTGTTTTTTCCTTCATGATATTGACTGAGTCCAAGCCAGCTGGACTGTAGAATATGCTACCTGGACTTATCTACTTCTGTCCTCATGGTATCACATGACTGTTCTCTCTGGTCCCTGTATTTTCTGTATCCTGTAAGTTTGGTTTAGAGGAGGCTTGATGAGATTTAGGCCGTCTGTTTTTGGCAAGGGTGTTTTGTGGGTGACTCTGCCTATTCCTGTTGTAGTCCTATCAGAAAGCACCCGTTGTCCCTCTGGGAGCTCCCCTGTGGTTAGTCACTTGGGGAGCATAGTGGCTGCCTGGGACAGGGAGGTTTTTCCCTGGCATCAAGCAATTCTCCTGTTCCCCATCAACTTTTACCTAATTCTGTCCATTGATGATTTTCATCCAACTCAATTATCATACTGGACTTCCCCTCCCTTTTAATCAAGGTATAACATCTTCAATGTTCAGTTTAGTGAGTTTTGAAAAATAGACTCATGCAACCTGTACCCAAAACAAGGTACAGCTGTTTCTGTAACTTCCTAGGGATGTGTCCCATCATATCCCTTTCCAGGGACTCACTATCCTCTCCCCAGCCTTTCCTGGCTTCCAGCCTTGGTTTTGTCTGTTCTTAGACCTTATATAAGTGGAATCAGGCAGTCTATTTTGTTGAGACTGGCTTCTTTTGCTTAATAGGGTTTGTTTGAGGTTCATCCATATTGTCACATGAGCCTGTAGACGGCATCTTTTTGTCATTAAGCAAGAGCTTCTTGCATGGATAGACCACAGTCGGCGAGTCCCTTCTACAGGCTTTTGGGGGGTCCTTTGGTTGTTTCCACTTTGTGACGGTTATAAGATTGCTATGAACACTCTTGTACGTTTCCTTTTATGGATATGTGTTGTTTTCATTTTTCGTCTTTTTCTAAAGACGAATCATCTTTTCAGTCTATTTTCATTTTTCTTGGGTAAACTCCTAGGAATGAAATTGCTGAGTCACAAGGTAGATGTCTACGTAATTTAATGAAGAATTCCCAAAGTGGCCCTGCCAGCTTGCAGCCACCAGCAATGTCTGAGAGCTCAGGTTGCTTTGTACCCTCACCCACGCTGGTGGTGTCATTTTAGCCTTTCAGTGAGTGTGAAACATCTGTCATTGTTTTAATTTGCATTTCTCAGATGATTAATTGTGTTCAGTGCCTTTCTCATTTTCATCATTTTTTCTTTTTTCTTTTTTTTTGAGACAGAGTCTCATTATGTCACCCTAGGTAGGGTGCTGTGGCATCACAGCTCACAAACTCTGGGGCTTAATCAGTTCTCTCGCCTCAGGCTCCCAAGTAGCGGGGACTACAGATGTCTGCCACAATGTCTGGCTATTTTTTGGTTGTAGTTGTCATTGTTTGGCAGTCCTGGGCTGGAATCGAACCCACCAGCTCCAGTGTATGTTGCTGGTGCCCTAGCCGCTGAGCCACAGATGCCAAGCCTCATATTCATTGTTTATCTGTTTAAGGGATGGGTTAGGGAAGACTTACAAAGACCTCTTTGTCAGTAAATTAGTTTCTTAGAGTTGTTCTGAGAAAGCACTACCAGGTGAGTGGCTTAGAACAATAGCAATCCGCTGTCTCACTGTTCAGGGCTGACAAGTCCCAGTGCCAGCAGGGTCGTGCTCCCTCTGAAGCCTGCAGAGGACCCTCCTGGAAACCCTCCAGCTCCTGCTCTGCCTGGGTCATAGCTGGGTGTTTGGTCCTTGGCGTTCCTCAGCTTGTGGATATACCACCCTGTCTCTACCTCCGTCACCATGTGCCATCTTCCTGTGTCTCCCATCACCCGTCTCTGTGCCTGTATCTTCATCCACATTGTCCCTCACTTCCAAAGGCACCAGTCACTAGACTAGGGCCCTACTCCAGTGTAGCCTCATTTTAACCAGTTACATTATTCTGAAGTTGGGATCTCAGCATATCTTTTGTGGGGGGCACAATTCAACTCATAACACTCAGCAATAAAGAAACGAATTAGGCTTGGCACCTGTGGCTCAACTGGCTAAGGCGCCAGCCACATACACC
>CAUYQV010050811.1:0-16600 GCA_963574575.1 Galagoides demidoff
TGGATTCTATACCTTTTGGTTGTATTTTTGGGGTCACAGCTCACCTCAGGAAGGTTGAAGTTTGCTCCTCAATCTTCTCTCTTGGCTCTGCTCCAAACCATCAGCTAATTAGCTAAACTTCTGTCCTTTCAGCCTCCTTCTAGATGGGAGCTTCTGCAAAAAGCTGGCTGCAGTCAGCCATCTTGGCTCTGCCCCTCTACTGTGTTATCTTAGAGAACATAATACATCGTTATTAACTATAGTCACCGTGCTGTATAATAAATCTCTTGAACTTAATCCTCTCATTTTCTGAAATTTTGCATCCTTTGCGCAAGATCTTCTGAAACTCAGTCTACTATTTTATTCTAGCCACCATTATACACTCTGCTTCAGTGAGTTTAACTGATTTATGTTCAACATGTGAGATTATAAGGTATTTGTCTTTCTGGCTCTGGCTTATTTTACTTAATGTAATGTCTTCCATGTTCATCCACATTGTCACAACAGATAATAACAAACTTTGACTGCTTTCTTTATTAACAAAATCTGTGTAACATTATGGATTCTAATATTTAATGGATTAGATATTCTAGTGAATAGAAGTCTGTCTCTTGCCATTCTAGCAGTTCCTTAATATTCCTGAAAAACAAACAAACAAAAAACTCTTTTTAAAAAAGTTTATCATTTAAGTTACAACTAATCTCAATTCATCCAATAATTAGCACTCTGAGCATGACTTACACTTTTCTTTTTTCTCACCAGTATGAGATTTGAGTCATGTGAAGAGATTGTTGACTTTCTGTTTTCCGGTATAATTCCATCTGCTCTATTCAACATCATTTGTGCACTCGAAGGGGATGGGGTGGTAGTAAGAGCAGAAGGAAGTTCTTTTTTGACTGCTGTTTTCAGATCCTCTTTGTGATCTCCGGGCTGAATTGAAATTTCAATCTTACTCTCTCCAAGGAGCATTTCTTTGCAAGGTCCTCAGAGACCACAATGCTGTTGGTCTTTCACTATTACTTTTGGTGAAGTGAATGGACACAGTTTTTGATGTTTTTTGCTTGTGGACCCCAAGGACCAGGTGGTCAACAGTAAACCTCCAGCTTTTTCTCTGTGAAGGCCTGAAGACCC
The DNA here is from genome assembly GCA_963574575.1 of Galagoides demidoff. Classification (NCBI taxonomy): domain Eukaryota; kingdom Metazoa; phylum Chordata; class Mammalia; order Primates; family Galagidae; genus Galagoides; species Galagoides demidoff. The sequence continues at coordinate 1,111 of CAUYQV010050811.1, forward strand.
AAGTGATTCTCATGCCATATTTTCCTTTCTCCTGAAGGTTGTTTTCTGGCCATAGGAAATTATGATGCATACTTTCACCTATCTTTGGTGGGAATTCCATTACTTCCCAAGAAAACCTTGCATGCACATGCTATCTCTCTTCTCTCTCTCATTTCCTCTCTGCCTTGCTCCCTCTAACTCTCTCTTTCTGTCCTCTACTGCTCCATCAAGCCAATGGAGACAGTCTCTGCCCTTCAAACTCCTAAGCCACACATCAGACACCAGTATATTCATAAAAATTCAGAGGATGCATATTAAGCTCTTCTATTTGTCTTGCGGAAGTCAAACTTCTTTCCTGGAGAGAAAGAGAAGAATATCCAACACATCCCCTTGTGGATGTTGGAAGCTTGTATGGCTGAGCCTTAGAGAACATGTTTCTTCAAACATTCCTTTTAAAACTTTTCTAACCATCTGATTTCTAATATCTAACATATGTGCAGCTGAGCCATCTTTAGCCATCTTTACTTGTAAAGATTTAGAATCAAGGGTAGAGAAGGTGTACTTCATTTTTGTTGAATGTCCATTTAGGATCTCATGTTATAATTAAATATAATATCTAGCTGTGAGTTTTTCCACTTTAGGTCCTCAGGTCCAGACACCATCATTCCATGTTCTTTATTACCAAACCCAACATTCCTGGTTTCTTTAATACCTTCCATGTTACAAAATCATGGCAAAATTATTTTTCATACACTGCTCTAGATCTTTGGAGAAGGTTCATACTGAAACAATAGAGATGCCCTTGCTTTTAAAGTTCCTTGATACCACGTGTTTAATTGTAGTTACATCATGATGTATAATGTTGCATCATTCATCCTGCTGGACATGAGTGATGGCTCTGAATAATTACCTGAAAGGTTGTTACTATGCTTTGTTTATCACAAATGCAGTTATTACCCAGAATAAACTTAGAATACACATTACCAAGCATCTCTTCTCTTAAACTTATTTATGCCATAATCCCAGCATTCCTAGCTTTTGAAACCATTGCATATTTATTGCACTTCCTGTCTTCCAAAACCACATCGAATATAGGATAGAAAATGAACCATGCTGTCAACAAAAGGAATGGTTCTACTGGCACAAGGCTGTTCCTTCCTCATCCAATAGACTTTAAGATTGCTCCTGGGAACATAATGTCATCATATCAACTGGGAAGAAGAGAGGTCCACTGGTGCTGTGTAGCATGCTCTTGAATACCACCAAAAATATGTGTGTGTGTGATCACTCTCATAGGACAGACTGCTCAGGGATCAGAGCTTGTGGAGTGTGTGAGGTAACTACCCTGGACGCCTGTGGTGGGAGGTACACAGGGTAAAAGAGGCCCGCTACCCTTCTATCATTGGCACTGCTGTTGACAAGAGGCAGACTGGTGGTAACAACAGAGGAGTGAAAGTTAACACATGGGTCCACAAAAATGGCTACAGCCAAAGGTCACCAAATGCTATTGGCTGAATGTCCATCCAATTTCATTGCCATGGTTATAGTATTTGGGTGAGGGATATTTAAAAGGTGATTAGACCATGAGAGCTTTGTCTTCATAAACGGATTAACGTGAGAGAGTGACCCCCCTTCATAAGAGCGTAACTTCAACCTCCATTTTCTCTCTCTATCTCCTGTGATGTGGCATTCAGTTATAGCAGAAAATGGACTAAGATAATAATAAAATGTTGATTGTCAAATCCTTGAACTTGAGCTATATCTGACTGAAAATTGTCCAAAATCAATGTATTAGCATTCTCAAGAGTCGGCAAAGCAAAATGTTATGCTTGGGCAAAGGAACAGTCTGCTTTCTAGGTTACTGTCCTGGAACAGAAGGGTGACCCTATGGATTTATATCCTGGAGCTTCTTAATGCACATTTAACCCAATATATGGGAGTGGAGGGGTGAAGACTGTGGAGAGCCCCGAAGGAGATAGGGAGTTTTGAGCTTACTGGGGCCGCTGTCAAGACTAGGAAAAACCCTGAATTGACTGCACAGCTGACCATAGAAGGGCACAGACACCAAAAAGGGTTACAAAATGTTAAGAGAGATATTCTTAGAAGTCAAGTCCCTGTATTGGTTTCCTGGGACTGCTGGGGAAGGAACCACAAACTAGGAGTTAAAACAACAGAAATTTATTCTCTCATAGTTTTGGAACCTGGAAACCTGATATGGAAGAGTTCCAGACTGCACTTCCTCTGAGGGGCCTAGAGAAGTACCCTTTCTCTTAGCATATGGTGGCATCCAGACACCCTGGACATTCTTTGGCTGATAGATGCACCCTACCATTTCCACCTGCATCTTTCACACAGCCTTCTCTTCTTCAGGTCTCTAAGTCCAAAATTCCCTTTCTTTATAGACACCATTTATGCTGGATTTTTTAGCCCATTTTAATGCAAGATGACCTCATCTTAATTTGATCACATCCATAAAGGGACAGTTTATGAATAAGGTTACATTCTGAGGTTCTAGATGGATATGAGTTTTAGGAGACAGTATTCAACTCAGTACAACCCCTGAGTCACAGAGCCCTAGAGAAAAGCCCAATCTGCCAGAGCCTGAAGACAGTGTATTAGTATGAGACAAGTTCCACTAAGGAATCTGGGGTACTTTCCTTATAAAATCAGCTTAATGTGACCTGATTCATATTCATTTTGAAGTTTAAAATCTTTTACCTTATTGGTATATTCAAAACTTCCAATTAAATATCCCCACATAAACAGAACTTCAGCCAATGGTTAACTTGCAACTATATGCAGAAACTAAGAAATCTTTGAAAAATAACTGGGAAGCAAACATACAAGTTATAATAAGTAACAGAGTTTACAGATCATAATCAGTAAAGAGATACACAAAAATGTTGCAAGAATAATATAGAAGAGGATATGGGACACAACAAAAGATGGTGGGTAGAAGTTGCACATTTCTGTGAATATACTACACATTTCTGAATTGTATGGCTTAAAAAATGAATTTTATAATGTTTTATTTTATCTTAATCAGGCTGTTTTTAAAATGGTTCGAAAAGCTGGGTACAGTGGCTTATGCCTGTAATCTTAGCACTTTGGGAGGCTAAGGAGGGAGGATTGCTTGAACAAGAGTGAGACCCCTATCTCTATAAAAAAAGAAAAATTATCCAGGCATGGTGGTGTATGCCTGTAGTCCCAGATACTCAGAAGACCTAAGCAGGAAGATCACTTGAGCCCAGGAATATGAGGTTGCTGTGAGCTCTGATGAAGCCATTGCATTATAGCCTGGGTGACAGAGCAAGGCCCTTTCTCACATATAAATAAATTAATGACAACAGTGTAAGAAGTTTCAGCTTGGGATAATGCTAATTAAATCCCACTCCGCACTCTTTAGGGGCAAGTTTACTTTAAGACATTTTCAAAAATTGAAAAGTGCATAATTAAAAATATTATATTCATTTGTAAAACTATATCCTAAGATTGTGTGTGTGCATCCATGTGTGTGATAACTACTGTGCAAAATTATTTCCATATTTAAGAAGCTTAATGATTGAAAATCTTAATCATTATTTAATTCTATGTAGCTATTGTTCTAGATGTATATTAAATAAATAAGATTTTATTACCATATTTATATCAAACAAATAATTTTATTCTCCATATATATCTATATCCACGTATACGATAGGCTGACAGGAGACTTCCTGAACCTTCCAATTATCAAAGACAAGGAGCCTAATCCTTTGTAGGACATAGACTGAAACCACATTTTCTTCCATGAAGAAAACATATTGCTCCCTAGTTTTCGAGAGAGACACAGGCAGGGTAGGGAGGGCATTATTATTAGGTTATAATCTTACTTAACGTCTCTATTAATCATCCAGGGGAGAAAGAGATGCAAGCTAATGAAACTTAAATCACAATAAATTGTCAAGTGTTTTAACACCAATTAGTACAGAAATGATAAAAAGAGACCTTCAGTGATTAAAGGGCAACCACAAAATGAGATTCAAGTTGGAAAACATAATACGGTTGGCAAGTAGCTCTTGAGAGGAAAAACAAAACTGTGTGACTGTTTCTAAGGTCACCATTCTAAAGATAAGTGAAGGATATTCAGTGAAACTCATCAAGTTCTTACTTTTTGCAAAGCAAAGGTCAGATTTTGTATTTTAACTTGATTTCATTTTAAATTATTAAATAGACATCTTTTCTCACTAGATAGCTTACAGAATTCACGGGCAAAGGATTATTCACTATTAGCAGCCTTTGCCTTTTGGACTGATGCTTTTTCTGCCGTAGAAAAAGATTTTGAGGATTGTGGGGAGGAGAGAATGAAGAGCTTAAGAAAAACAAATGAAATGAAATTTAAAAGGTTTAGCAGTGCAGTAATTTCATGAACTGTAGTAGAATTTCTTTAATTGTAAATATTTGGTGCCTGGAGTGGTGGCTCACGTCTGTAATCCTAATACTATGGGAGGCAAAGGCCAATGGATTGCTTGAGCTCAGAGGTTCAAGACCAGACTGAGCAAGAGAAGACACCATCTCTAAAAATAGCCAGGCATTGTGGTGGGTCCCTATGCCTACAAGTCCCAGATACTCAGGAGGCCGAGACAAGAGAATTGCTTTAGCCCATGAGTTTGAGGTTTGAAGTTGCTGTGAGCTATGACACCATTGCACTGTATCGAGGGTGACAAAGTGAGACTCTGTGTCAAAAAAAAAATTGGTAAAATTTTGCCAATTATATCATCAGTTTGTCTTATGATGGGTTAAGAGAACTCTTTTAACTAGAGTTATAATCTCAGGAAATGAGTCTTCATTAATTCACTAAACAATTCCTAATAGTTTTGCAAACTATTCAGAGTGAATCTAGATTTAAAATTTTATTATATCTCCAGTTACTAAAAGTGGTTCTAATTATTCTTTGATATACAGAGAAATAGAATAATAATGAAAGCCTAAACAGAAAAATTTGAGCAAATAGTACCTCATAAATGAGTCCTATAATATATATAAAGAGAAAGATTAACCATTTTATCATGTAATTATTTAAATATAATTTTAATAATTTGATGTAAGAAAGCCTCTAAATACTAAACTTTTTACACATTTATCACACATTTTGTCCTGCTCACAAGGGTCCCCAACCTTTATAGCACCAGGGACAGATTTCATGGAAAGCCAATTTCCATGAACTGCGATCAAGGAGAAATGAGATTGTTATAAGGAGCCTGCAACCTAGACCCTTCATATGTGAGGTTTAGAGTAGGGTTGTGTTCCCAGGAGACTCTAACGCTGCTGCTGATGTGACAGGAGGCAGGGCTCAGGCAATGATGGGAGGGGAAGAGGCTCTAAACACAGATGAAGGTTTCCTTGCTCAACTCCTGTTCCACATCCTTATCCTCATAGGCCACAAACTGACACCAGCCCGTGGCTGGGTGTTGAAGACTGCAGCTAATCCTATAGATAAAAAGAGCTGGTTTTAAGAAAGAAGTTGCAGATGGGTGTGCAAAAAAATGAAATAATTACAATTAACAATTTTGTGCTTTACATGTAACATGATAAGCTTCAAAGATAACAAATGGTGCTGGGTGAACTGGCTGGGTGAAATGCTGCTGGAACTGCCTATAGAAGACTGAAACTGGACCCATACCTTTCACCATTAACTAAGAAGTACACTTTCTTGACTCATTTATATTGGGCATGGCCATGTGATATATAGTAGTTTTGAATGGAGGTTTTAAAAGGCATTGCAAGTTTTCAACATTCCTTTTGTTTTCCTGCCACCTTTCACAAGAAAAGCATGCCTCAGATAGGAAATGCTCCTTTAACTTGGATCCTGAAATGAGGTGACACATAGAAAAAACCTATGCAACCCCAAACCTGGACCTAAACAAATTTGAAATGAGTATGAGAAATAATTGTCATTATAAGCCATCAAGTTATCAGGATTGTTTGTTATGCAGCATTATCACTACAATGCTGACTTATACAGGATTTTAAAAAGAAAAATCTTGAATTTTTCAATGAGATTGCATTGCAGTTATGTAATTATTTATGTCAGGCCCAGAGAATGGCTCTATTAACTCTGCCTGGATTACAAATCTCTGTGTCTAGAGAAAGGAAACAAATTGGGCAAACCTAAGATGTTAGGTTTGGTCATGTTGGTGTTCTACTAGTTGACTCCCTACCCAAACCATCATATAGAGTTTAGGGAAAATTTTCAAAAAGATGGAATAAAAAATGAGATTGATTAGAAAACATGTGGAGCAGATGAAACTCCAGCCAGTGCAAACTTACATAATTTGATTTTTGTCTATTACATAATTTATTTGGGCCCAGAAAATTCCAAAATAATAATAAACATTTAAACAGATGATTCATTTTATTCTCAGAGTGCCTATGAGAGTTTGCTTGATTATCTTGCAGCATCTAGTTCTGCTTTACTTTAAAAAAATTTTATGAAAGAGATGGGATTTTAAGATTATAAAGGAGGAAAAGAGAATTACATAACATAATGTATGATCGCCTTTTCTCCCCTTTAACTTCTACAGTACGGAATATAATGATTTGTTTTGAAATTTGGTACTAGAGAATTTGAAGGCTTACATTTTGTCTGTGTTTTTCAATTGTTTGTGTTCAGACTACAGATATTCAGTAGATAGAATTAATAATTTTTTTCCTGAATTTGCAAACATAATAAAATACTTAAGTAAAAGAATGCTTCTAACATAGCTCACAAATAGCTTTCTCATAAAAATGAGGGAAGCAACTTGGCAAGTTATTTGATGACCTTTGAACTGGTGTCCAGTGTGATATGAAACAGGAAGGCTGTGTATTATGCTCCCTCAGCGAACCTCTTCAGGTTATGCAAGAAAAATTCAGATCATCTTTGTATGACATACAAAAGAAAACAAAACTCATCAAATTATAGTTGGATAGAAGGAACATGTAGAGAATTGATTTTATTCAGAAGGATCCAGACCAATACACTTGATTTTATTCAGAGGGCTCCAGACAGATATACTCCACTCTGTAGGTCCAGATTAAAGCCCTATTCTTGATAATCTTCAAAACCCATGGGTGGCCTGCCAGGTTAGGGGACTGTGCTGTCTTACTACGTACTTCAGTGCCAAGGAGTATGTTGCTCCACATCTAAGATTTCCAATTACTGTGTCACAACGTTGGGGTTACAGATGGGATTTAAGAAATTCTTGTTACTGTTGTTGCTTTCATTTTTTATCTGTTTTGTTGCAAAATAAAATATACAGTAAAACCACACACACAATAAATATTTCTCTTAAGCTGTAAAGTGAATACCCTTGTAAGTACCCACACAGGACACAAGAGTAGAGATTTGCCAGCTGCCCCCAAAGCTTTACTGTGGTCATTCTATAGAGATAAAATTGGTCCACTGCCTAAAATTTGGCTTGGATGTTGGGACCAATGTTGCGAAACATGCATAGAAAGTACATGAAAAGACTTATGTTATGCATCTACTGAGGCTCTCTGGTAAGAGGAGGGCAGATTTCCTTGCAGGTCTGAAACAGCCTGCATAGTGTGGACTTCTTGTTGAAGCCTGTGGGGAAGGCTCTTGGACTGTCTTCCTGGCTTGTCCAGATGAGGAACAGAACGGGAGAGCTTGAAAGTTGCCAGCAGTCAAACATCAGACATGGATTCAGCCTCTTTAGTGTACCCCTCCGTGTGTTCCCAGCTCAGTGGCAGCCCCTTCTCTACACACCAGAAGTAACAACTACCTTATCATTTACAGAAATCACTTCCTTGTCTTTTTATTTTATAGTTTTGTTTGTTATTTTTTATCATGAAAGTGGGCAGTCTTAAACATCACTGTCAGGCTTGCCCATTTAAAAACTTGCATGTGTATTTTTAAATCTATATTTGCTCCATCTCTTTCTTTTCCTTTAACTTCTCTATTAAGGAACGAGGGCGTTTGACTTGCATGGTTTTCCACACTTAGAATTTGTTGACTGCATATTTATAATTTTATTCAACACATGTCTCTGTTCTCCAAATTTCCTGCAAATGGGCCACTGAATTTCAAGGCTTGATCAGACTCAAGCCCATCCCTTTGGCAATGCTTGAGGGGGGTAAGTTAAATCTGCAACAGAGGCTTGCTAGGACTAAACAAATGCAGGGTGAAGCAGCATGGTTACTGGAGGTGACCTTAGGAGAGAAAGAACATTTGGAATTATCCTGTTCTCAAGTCCTGCAGTCACCTTCCTGGTCCCTTCTGTTTTCTCTCCTCGGATATTGAGATCATGCAGGTCCTGGTGTTGTCCGCTTGGGTTGTATCACCCACTTGTATTTTGGAGTTCATGGGATGCCTTATCACATGGTTTTGTTGTAAGGGTGATTGGTTTTGCTATCCAGTTGCTCTGTCTGTTTTTATGCAGGTATAAAATGTGTGGATATATTTGATCTGAAAGATTAAAACCTTTGGTGCCATGAACACCATCTTCCTGGAATTCCTCTCAAGATTTTTTTTTAAATAAACTCAGGATGTTAAAAATTCTAAAACCAATTTTAAAAAACAGTTAAAAATATACAACATTCGAATTATAACAAATAATATTTATCTGGCTTCCCCTGCACACTTCCTGAATTCAGTAAGTTTCCAAAAAATTATTCTGATTATTTATGTTATCAATATTTCAAGCTTCCCTAATATTTTGTACTTTATTTTCACCAGTTTTATACAATACTCAAAATATAATGTGTCTTTTCACCAAGTCCCAAATACCTTCCTCCATGTCCTTTTGCCCTTCCAGTTTACTGTGTATTCTTTATCATAACCATTTTCTTAATGTGTGCTGATTTGGAAAAAGGTTAACATTCTTTGATTCTCAAAGGGATCCTCGGTGTTTATCAGAAGAATAAGCTCACAGTTCTGGGAACATAATATGTTTTTTTTTAATAAACAAATGAGATTTAATTACATATTATGTTTTTTAATGGCGTGTCAACATGATGAAGAAGTGATGTTTAATGCACTCTTAGTTAAGGAATAGTGGAAGGGTGCACCATTTGCAAACCTTCCATATAACATATCTGATCTCACAGGCTTAGAATATATGAGACTCACTGATGATGCTATTGTGTCTGGAGAAGCTCAGAGACCTTAAAATGCTGATAAAACTTTCCTTTGCTTCATTTCCTTTAATTTTGCTTTCCTTTCCTTTAAAAATAAAATAAGGCAATGAAGCCACAAAATACAAACAACTAAGCTTTCAACAAAAGACATAATTTAACAGTCTTTCCAACTTGGCAGGCAGAGTAAAAGCTTTTCAAATAAACAAAGATTCTGCAAAAAAGAGAAAAAAATTGCTTGTCAATAGCATCCATTGGGCAGGATCCCAGAGGAGTTGAAAAATAAGCCCTGGAATTTTCTGAGTGCCCTATGACCCAGCAGTATGTTTAGAAGATGTGTATGGTACCTTGCTTTCAGAGGCAAGGGGTGCTGGATGATATAGTGGTGTCCTGGGGCTTGCATAACAAAAGTACCACAAAATAGGCTTTAATATATTGTATATTGAAACATACAGATAATACATAATATTTGAATTATCTGGCTTCCCCTGAAAACCTCCTAAATTCAAAGTGTAAAAAAAATTATTCTGACTATTTATGTCTGAATAAATGGGAGAAGTTTATTTTCTCACAGCTGTAGAGGCTGGAAGTCCAAAGTCAAAGTGTTGGTAGGGTTGGTTCCTTCTGGAGGCTCTGGTCCCTGTCTCTCTGCCAGCTTCTGACCGTTGCCAGCTGTCCTTGAGGTCATTGTCTTCTTTCTGCATGGTCTGTGTATCTTTTCCTCTTTTGAAAAACATAGCTCACCTAATCCAGTACCACTTCCACTTAACTAATGTCATTGGCATAAAACCTATTTCCAAGTAGGTTAAGTTCTGAGGTTCCAAGTAGACACAAATTCAGGGGAGACATTAGTTAACTTCTAACCAGAATCTGAAACTTTTAGCTTTTGCAAGAATCTACCAGTGGTGGTGATGTTTTTTATTATGACAAAATGAATAGTGTTTAACTTTTCAAATACTTGTCCCTGCCTTAAATTTACTTGTATTTGCTACATTTTGAAGGCTGCATTTCTTACGTTCATCTCTTTTCTATATATTTCTATTCTCATTTGGAAAATGAAAATAAAACTGATCAAAGATTCCGAATGATACATTAATGAAAATGTAGAATTCTGATGATTCCACTGTTTAACACCATTTTGCCTTCCTATTTACTGTAGAATGCCTGCCAGTAGCAACATTCTTCAAGGCACCAAGAAAAATGTTGAAGTTGGCAAATTTCAAGCATTAAAAAAAAAAAATCAACATTGCCCTTTTGGGATAGAATTTTTATATATAAGTATTCCGACTTGAGAACACTTCAAGGGATGATATATTGGTCTCTTCCTTTTCACACAAGGCATCCTTGTTGTTAGGAATTCAGTTTTACATTTTTCCCTAAAGCCAAAGATGCTTCAAAGTGTTACATTATTTTAATCTATTACTTTTCTTCCTGCCACCAGACAGCATACTCAACAAGTATCAACAAAATACTTCTGTTGAAATGGTCATCTAACTTCCTTAATGAAATTACAGACCTCAATTTAGCTTTATGCTCAGGTCTTCAAAGTGTGGCCATTATTATTATTATTTGTTTCTGGATTGGCAGGGCTAACTATCAGAAAAAATATAGTAATCTGGGTGCAGTGGCTCACAACCATAACTCTAGCACTCTGGAGGCCAAGGCAAGACAATCCCTTGAGCTCAGGAGTTCAAGACCAGCCTGAGCAAGAGTGAGACGTCATATCTACAAAAAATGGAAAATTACCTGGGTGTTGTGGTGGATGTCTGTAGTTATAGCTACTCAAGAGGCTAAGGCAGGAGAATCACTTGAGCCCAGGAGTTTGAGGTTGCTGTGAGCTAGGCTGAGATCATGGCACTATAGCCTAAGCAACAGAGCAAGACGCTGTCTAAAAAAAAAAAGAAAGAAAGAAGGAGAAAGGGAGGGAGGGAAGGAAGGAAAGGGGGACAGGAAGCCAGAATGCCCAAGGCCTTAGAAAAGTAAGGGAATCTGTCTGCATGTGTGTAAGAGAAAGTCAGAGACACATTGATAATCTATGGGACTGTGAACATTCATAGTTTTTTTATTTTTTATTAAATCATAGCTATGTACATTGATACTGTCATGAGGTACAGTGTGCTGTTTTTATATACAATTTGAAATATTTTCATCAAACTGGTTAACAAAGCCTTCATGTCATGTTCTTAGTTACTGTGTTAAGACATTTATATTCTACATTTAGAAAGATTCACATGTACCCTTATAAGATGAACCATAGGCGTGATCCCACCAATCATCTTCCCTCCACCCATCCTCTCCCATCCCCTCCCCTCCCTCTCTCCTTTCCTCTAGCCCTACTCTTGGTCTATAATTGAGTTATAATGTTTCACAGTAGGGCTGAGTACATTGGGTACTTTTTCTTCCATTCTTGAAATACTTTGCTAAGAAGAATATTTTCCAGCTCCATCCATGTAAACATGAAGGAGGTAAAGTCTCTGTCCTTATTTAGGGCTGCATAGTATTCCATGGTGCACATTTCACCAATTTTCCTCTTCCATATATCGTCATTTTGATGTGCTCACAAATGTATAAAAAGGTAAGCTCTGTATAGTTATGATTGGGTTCATCTGAATGTAAGAGAAGAAATAGTGGTTTAAATAAACAGGAGTTTATATCCCTCTTAAAAGAAATTTGTAGGGAGGCAGCTCAGTGTGGGTAGGTTGCACTATGGGAAGGCCTGTTCTTCGGGACCCAAGATTGCCCTTCTCACCTTCCTTTATCATATGTTCTAGACAGCAATGTGGTAAGAAATGAAGTGAGAAGAGTAAACCTCTTCTCCTTTAAGGAGACTTTCTGGGAACCCTACTCAACATAAGCTGTCACCACTTTGGTGGGACCTTAGTCACATGGTCACATCATGGTCCGAGTCTTGTTATGTCATGTAAGCTGGGTAGAAATGTAAGTTATTAATGGGGTTGCATGATAAAAAAAGGAATGCCCAGTTAAATTTGATTTTCAGATAAATAATTTTTTGTGTATAAGTGTGTAATATTTGAAAAATATTTGTACTAAAATGATTCACTGATTATCTGAAATTCAGATTTAACTGGATGTCTGTGTGCAATACTTGGGACATACTCATCCTAAAAATTGATTTCTTGTTTTTTTTTTTTCTTTTTCTTTCTTAAAGTCAAATTTGATTTATCAATCTGTATTTTTTATTAGCTAAATCTGACCATCCTAGTTAGAAATCAGTTTCTATAATACTACTAAGAAAAATTCTTTTTTTCTTATGAATATTGGGGGTAGGTAAACAGTGGTTGTTAGCACAGCTACCTAAAAGGGCCTGAGACTATTGAATGTCATCCAGTTGTGAAATTTAAAAGTGGACTTTGAGATAGGGAATCAGAAAACTGAGAAAAACCAGGCTTTCTGAGATCATCTTTAGTATCTTTACACATAAATCTCTATTAATAATAGAGATCTCTTTAATAATAAAGTCTGTGAGTGGGAACATCATTTAAAATACTTAGCCTCTCACATGTAGTCTTTGTTAATAAGGCTGTAGAATCCGTGATTTTCTGAATATACAGTGGGAAGACACTTAAAAAAAAATCTTTGTAAATTACCTTCACAATGTGGTAGGTAAAAAAGACACATACTCTTGCCTGTGCTGGGTGAGAATCCCCCCTTTGAATCTGACACAAGGTGTGAACATGTTTCCTTCTGAATGATCCCTTTTTACCTATCACAGATTTTGAATGTTACTTCTGACTTACCACTTCTTTAACTCATTTAGTTTATCTTGGAATATGAGAGGAGCCCCCAGGGAGCACTGTTTTTATTTTTCAGATACAGAAACACTTTTCTGTCAGATCACAAGGTCATTCCTGTGTGGAGCAGCCTTCATTTCTGAATAGACCTTTAGACATCCAGCCTCACAGCAGAGAAGGAACACTTTGACTTTGCATTTATGTTTCATTTGCTGGAAAGCAGCAAGCTGCACTTTCAACATAAAGCTACAATATCCATACTTCCCTGTCTTCACATCCTGGATTATACATTGGCCATAAAGATAACACACTTATACGATGAAGATATATTTAAACAGATTTCCTTTTTCATGTGCCTCCTTTTTCTTCTTACCTCTTTTTTCCCAGGATATCTGTTCCTCTAACTTTAACAAAAAAGTTTTGCAGCAGGATTTCAGATTATTACTTTTTTCTTTTTTTGCAAAAACTAGAGTTAAGAATAGCATATTTAGAATTATTGCTTTTCTGGCCCCTTTGATTTCTGAAACTATTAAAGGATTCATAATTCATTTCCAGGCACTGATACTATTCCTCTGGCTGTCTCTAAGTCATGATAGGAAAAAAAAAATCCTCAGAGAGCTGAGAAGTAGCATGTTTGGGGCTCAAGCTAGATGAATGGAAAAGAATGGAACACTCAGTGGCTTAAATAGGATACTGCAAAGTAGGGCTTAGTGAATAGCCGCCCGGTTTATGTTAGAGGACTCGTTTTCATTTGCAAAATGATTCCCTTTATGGTTCAAGGATTAATGTGCTGGGCATCTTCCCAGCACTGAGCATTTATTTAAAACAACAACAAAAAAACCCAACTTCCCGTGTCAAGAAAATGGAGGTTCTGAAGCGATAAATTTAATGATGAGATGTATAACTTGAAGTTCTGGCTAATTTCAGGTGTTGAACATCCTCCAACCATTTTTACTGGAATGGGAGGGACACACTGAATGCCGTGACTCAATTCTGGTTGTGTTATTACCTCCAATCAAATGAAAATGCCCTTGAAGCTGAGTGTATGCATTCCTGAAAGTGCTTACACTCAACATACGGCCTCAGGAGGCCATACTTCAAGACAAAAGTGAAGGAAATTAGACAGTTGCCCAGAAAATTTCAAGTATTGGCAATATGTCTGGATGGATGACTGAATTTTTCACTTTTCATCCACTCTTCTATATAACTATCCAAAGTAATGAAGTTGTCTTGGTGGGTGCCCCGACTTGTCAGTAACGGGCATAATGAACTTTCTAAGATCCTGCCTTGCAGGAGTGTACATACCATTATTAATATATATGCATTTTTAAGCCCTGTTTTTCAGGTGCTTTGGAGTTCACTCCAGTACCATTACTGGCAGCTATTGAGCTTTCAGCCCAAGATCTGATCACTGATCATCATCATCACCAACTCTGAGTTTTCGGCGTGGAGGCTGACATATAGTTGGCACACAAGATGGGTCTGGCGAACACAATATGATGGAAACTGAACCATAATACCATTATACTGAGAAGAAATGTTTCAAAAACTAAGCCAAAAAAGGTTTTATAAAAATGCAGCTCTGAGAAAAAAACGGCTAATACAAACATGAAAAACAAGACATGCAGCCAGTAAATCAGCAACTGGGCTACCTCCACATACTTGGTTAAAGTTTCATTGAACTTGGACTTCATTTGAAGGAGAGTATTGTTACCTCTACAAACACAAAGACTCACAAAATGATTTAGAAGAACAGGTCAGTGGTCAGCAGTGATTAAAAAGGAATTTCTTGGGAGCCTGCTCCCTAGTCCACAGCCATGTGGATGTCTTTCTCTCCTCTCCATTCCTCCAGGCATCCTGGCAATCATCTTTCCTTTCTCTCCTTCCTTCCAACTCCTAATATTCTTCCTCCCTTGCCCCACAGGACTCTGTTCTCAGCCCCTTCCTTCCCTTCCTTCACAGGATTTCTTTTAAACTTTTATTATATAGATAATTTAGCTTCTCTCCTGGAAAGAATTACCTGTTCCCTTCAGAAAGGGCAAAGAGGAAAAAAAATAAAAAGAAGAAGAAAGAAAAGAAAGGGTGCAGAGAAGGGGAACAGGGTTAGAAGTTGCAGAATTATGGTTAGATGCTAGATGAGTGGCAGAGTCCATAAACATTTCGAAACTAATCATTTTCATCCCAGTGCAGTAATGCTTTTAGTTACTTCACAAGAATCAGATTTTTTTTTTCTTTTTTTGGAGATAGATGATCATTCTCTTGGGTAGAATGCGGTAGCATCATCCAAGCTCACTGCAACCTTGAATGCCTAGGCTCAAGGAATCCTCCTGCCTCAGGGTCCCAACTAGCTGGGACTACAGACACACCATCATGCCCAGTTAATTTTCCTATTTTTAGTAGAGATGAGGTCTTGACTCTTGTTCAGGATGGTCTTGAACTCCTGAGCTCAAGCCGTCCTTCTTCCTCAGCCTCTCAGAGTGTGAGGATTATGGGCATGAGCTACTGCACCTGGCCACTGCGCCCAGCCAATTTGAGAAATTATTGTTAACTCTTTAGATGTGATAATGCTCTCAAGATCACTTTTTTTTCTTAAAAGTTCTTATTTCTTAGAGATATGTTCCAAAATGAATGAATGAAATGCT
>CAUYQV010050813.1:0-22041 GCA_963574575.1 Galagoides demidoff
TAATATAAGAGATGTTAAGCCTTTTTTTTTTTTAATCACTAATGGCACTAAAATCCAGATTGAACTACTGATCAATGTGGCATAGATTTGAATTTAATTCTAGGTTTAATAGTTCCTTGGAATAGATGAACTTTCCAAGGATTTTCAATCCAGAAATATAATTTAGTAAGTATTATTCTTTCTTTTCAAGATTATGTCCTACAAAAACAATTTTTTAAGTAGTTTTTAGGTTCAATAAGCCAACATATTACATTTTACTGTCTTTTTTTTTTTGAGAAAAAAAAAGTCTCACTGTGTTGCCCTCGGTAGAGTGCCATGGCTTTACAGCTCATAGCAACCTCAAACTCTTGGGCTTAAGCGATTCTCTTGCCTCAACCTCCTGAGTAGCTGGGACTACAGCCACCCAACACAGTGCCTGGCTATTTTTGTTGTTGTTGTTATAGTTGTTATTGTTGTTTAGCAGGCTAGGCTGTGTTTGAATCCTCAAGCCCTGGTGTATGTGGCTGGGGCCCTAACCATTGAGCTGCGGGCACCGAGCCACTTACTATGTCTTTTTTATAGATGATGAAGCTCAGTTTTATAAAGATAAATGTGTAGTTCATGTTCATGTAGTCTAGTACATGAAAAAGCAGTAATTTGAGCCTATATGGCTCCTAAGTCCATGCTTTTCCTACCCGGCCACACTGTTCTTCCTCAGACTAAACTTAACCTCCTTGTACTTTTCAATATTCTTGTAAACATAAAAACAGCAACACAATTAACCAAACAAACAAATAACACAACTCTAGAATATTTTAAGTTTCTTTTCAAATATATCCAAGGATTTTCATTTATTAAAATGCAATCTGTATGCAAGTAAGTGGACTGTAGCTTCAGAGAGATGGAGCAAAAATAGAGAATTAGAAGAAATGGAGGGCAGAGAGCCAGATGAATCATCCTGCTTCTAGTTTCTGTGCTGAGTTTGTGGGGCTGGTTGGGACATTTAGATGAAAAAATACTCATTAAGAATTAGAAAATACGTGTACGTGAATGGGGCTTAAAGTAGAGTTGAAAGCCATAGATTTGGGAGCTCCATTTTCAGGGTACACATCTGGAAATCAGCAAGCAGAGTGTAAGACAGAAAAAAATGATGGAAAACAAAATAAAAACAAAAGAAAACCAGAAAAGGTATTTTTCAGGAATCAAAAGAGGAGGAATTTACCTTGAGTAATGCTATGGAAAGATCAAGAAAGAGAAATTGAGGACAAGCCATCACAACAATCTATTTAATAGTTACTTGTGAGAAAAAAAGTAAAAAAGAAAATCACTTATCCCATAAAGGCTTCTTAGGTTGATTACCTTCATTTAAAAAATGTAACAAAATTTTTTAAAAGGTTATTATAGCCATACTTAATATATAACTTTAATGTTCTATTTTTCCCTACATATTATATAATATATATTTATTTAACCCAACAAATTTTGTAAATACAAATAATGGTGCCTAATATTGTACTGAAGGGCTAAATCCTAGTTCAAGATTCCCTGAAAATAGACATTAATTTTCTTCCAATTTGAGCTGTCATTAATGTTTCAATACTTGTTTTGGTATATGCTGATTATCTCCATTGAGAATATTTTTTTAAACATTCAGATTTCTTATTATTATAAGAATTTAATACTTTTAGAGGTTTATGACTTTTAGTAACTAAATGGCTTTGCCAAGAGATTTTATAATTAAAAAACCTAGATTGATGTGCATTAGAATGTCTTTAATAATACTTTTACAACTATGGGATATCCTTAATATGTATTTTTGAATTTTTACTAGTGAAATCCATACCCATATCCTATTTTCCCACATTGCTTTAATTGGGAATGGAGAACAGAGCAGTGCGCTTCAGACCCTTGAGGTAGGCTTCCACAATCAATAGGACTTTTACAGATGTTAAACTCAAGATACAGAATTAATAAGAAAGAAAATATAGAATCAAATACTCCATTTTAATATCTCCTAAATTATGCCCCTTTCTCTGGTACTCTGCATACTATTACATACTTATTTAATGCTATATTTTATTTTATACATCACGTATTTACTACAGGAAAGTACATACCTTAGGAAATTTAGTGGCCAATTAATTCTGGTGAGATATGGTTTCAGAAATGGAGATGGAAATCTTAAAGTTAATGAAAGTTATTCAGGCTACCAACAGACCCAGATATGAACATTGGGGAAAGATTTATAAATCCCTTAAAAATCACTGTTTAATTTACCAAAAAAGACTATATATGTAGTTATTATGGAAACAAGAGGCAATGAAACTCACAAATAGGAGAAGAGTGAAAAATAAAGGAGATGAATATGAATGGCAAAGTCATTTTTATAGTAATAGGTATTTGCAACTCATATGACTTCTCAGTGCTGATCTGAAATGTATGTCCTTATTAGTCAAATACAACATTTCAGGTTAAACATTCATTATTGATGCTTTGGACTACACTATTGAAACAAGATTGGTATTGTTTTGGGAGTAAAATACAACCTAAATTACCACCTAAAAATAATACTGACAGTGATAAAATATTGTCCACCGCCATTTTTTTTTCCCTTAAGGTAATAATTTCCCCCACTGAAACTCCTAAAACTGTGTGGAGGACTGAACAATGGAAATGTATTTGTGGCTGAATTCACTGAAACACTTTCCCTTGACAAGAAATGTAGCTTTGCAGCTTAATAAAATAAAAGGAGGAAGAAAAACATTGAGGGAGAAGGAAGTTAAGTGAAAAGCAACGCTAAAAGATTAATCAACTTTTCAATCTAGAGATATAATGAAAGCTTTCCGATTAAACTTCCTTTAATCCACTGTCAAACAAAAGTGACCATGTATTGCACATTACATTAACATCAGATTGTTATAAACTATTTCTCATGTAGCGCCTATGGTATTAATTTTTATCCATTGTCATCTCACATCTACTTTATTTTTCTCAGTATGAAAGGTCTTTTAAAGGTATGTGTCTTTGTTTGTTGAATTCTATTCCTTTTTTTAATGAAAATGAGTCAGTTGCTTACCTTATATAAATATATATGTATATATAATCTTGTTAATATGAGTATATGTATATGTGTGTGAAATTTCCTTTATATTATTCTACTAGCATATTTTGAGGGGAAACAAAACCTTAAGTTTTGCATATGAAGCATTGCACGATACAGATAATTGACATTTATCAAATATTAATCTTTTGCCATCACCTGCTTGAGTTATTGTGGAGAATATTTTCTGTAGCAGAATTGTTACATGTATTATACGTTATTGAAGATTATTATTTATTTTTATTCCACACACGTAGTAGAAAGAATATACTATGTGCTGGAACTGAGTGGGAGTGGGAAATCATAGTGAAATAAGGGGCTATTTCTGCCTTGTCCCTCCCCCCCCAAAAAAAAAAACTTAAAAGATTTGCTTTTATCAAAATAAGTGAGTTTATAAGAGTAGTTTGGAGGCAGGTTAGATCCTGAAAAAGACCAACCACCCTGAGATGCAGATCGTGTCTGGCCAGTGTGTCTGACTATTCTGCTTCTAGGCCCCCCTTTCCCACTCTGTGGAACCCCTCGATTTAAATGTCCTGCACATTCTCCTCACCACATTGTCTCATACAAACCCCAATTTTTCAGAAACCCTGGTCATGTGTATTAAGCATGAATTTCTTTGAAATGAATTGATATCAATTCTTCAGTCTATTCCTTTTCAAGCCAAATCTTACATTGTGGAGATCTAGGCATGAATTACTTTTAGGGAAATGTTGGTCATCCCAACCACACAGAAAGCTTTAGTGTAGGGGTAGACTTTCATCAACTACAGCCTTTGTAAATTGAAAACCAGGTGCATGCTTATTTCCTACTTCTTACTCATTCCTGAGTTCTGGCCTACGTCTAGATTCCAAATTAGTGTCACACTTGAAAAAGATGACACCATACACGCACAACTGTTTCCAATATATTAGGGAAATGAGGCAGATGTCCAATGCCTTCATTCTTTAATATTCAAATTTTTTAAAAAATTACTATGGCAGCTAACTTGTATCCCTTCGTGGTTTTCCTCTGACCATAGGGAGGGAATCTGAGATGAATTCTATTTTTATGAAGTTCTCAGATTTCTAATTTGATTCTTCTGCTGATGAGGTTGATTGCATGGTTGATTAATATGCAGAAAGTGCTGCTAATTATTAACATGATCAAAAGACCTAGTTCAAATGAGGGAGCTTCCAGTGGCCAAAGCTGGAATAATTTGAGGAGAAAGAGAAAAGATAGTTTTATTACATTGTCTTAATTGCTGTCATAACAGATTGCCATAGCCCAGTAACTTAACAGGAATTTATTGTCTTATAATACTGTGGGTCAGAAGTCTGATCCAGATCTCAGCTGCTAAATAAAGGTATCTACATTGCTGCATGCCTTTCTAATAGCTTCAGGGAAGAAGCTGTTTCTTTGGTCTTTTTTTGTTGATGCAGGAATTCAGTTCCTTGCCATTATAGGGCTGAGATCTCATTTTCTTACTGGTTGTGTCAGTCGGTGGTTTGATCCAGGCTTCTACAGACCACTTAATTCTTTATTTTCAAAACCAAGAACATGTTGAGTCCTTCTCAGGTGCCATTCCTGTAACTCATCCTTCTTTTGTTTTTCACTTTTAGGGAGTAGTGTGATTAATTTGGGTCCTCTGATTCTCTGGGTAATCCAGAGTAATGTTCTCATCTCAAGGTCCATCCTTTCCTAAATTATATCTGCAAAGTAACTTTCTTCTTTTAATGTAAGCTAACCTATTCATAGATCCCAGGGATTCTTCGGGTAGCTATTATTCTGCTTATCATAACAATATTGAATTAAAATATATAGGATAAACTAAATATCCATGAATTTATACTGATATAAATAATTTAATGTATTTATACTTAGGGATAAGGGTAACTCTCCCTTACAGAAGAATTCCACCTGACTAATTGGAAGTAATGAGGGAACCAGAAGTACCACAGTACAAATTGTTGCCAGCAAGGTTGACTAATGGCTGCTAAAAGTAGTGAGACCTCATTTTAAAAAATTGCCTTATTTTTATAATCTCGAAATAATCTTCCCCAATGTCTGTATCGGTTAAAGGAGAAAACAGTGACTTTGCAGTGGATAAGTCAGGCAGATACCACCTTAACCAATGAATCAAGGCTAGCCTTCCAGCAGTAAGATGGATCGGTATCATAGTAACCCTGATCCGATGGACTGAGAAAGGAACATAATTTCTGTCATGTTTCTGCCCAAAATGCATTACCTCATCCTAATCATGGGAAGATATCAGGCCCACCAAATCTAAGGCAAGTAACCAATATTCTTCAAAAGTGTCAGGTTTGGGAAAGAATAAGGAACTGTCACAGATTTGGGGAGACTAGGGAGATCTGAACAGCTAATGCAATGCGGGATCCCATGTCAGAATCTGGGGCACACACACACACGATGAAAAACTTGATGAAATTAGATTAATTGTACTTAGTTAATAGTATTGGACTACTGTTGATTTTCTGTTTTTGACAATTGAGCTATAAGTACCTAAGAGGCTTATATGTACTGGGGAAATAGATGAAAATAATGTGAATTCTCTGTGTACTATTTTTACTACTTTTTTCTGTCAAAATTATTTGAAAAAAAAATTAATAACAATAAACAACCTGTGTGGGATTATTATTATTATTTTTTTGATGTGTGAGGAACTTGCACCTCAGCTGTATTAAACTGTAGCGCCCCCAGTCAGTGCACTAGATGAAATTTTAGATACCCACATTTTGTGTAGGATTGTTTTAATTTTCTTTTTACCTGTATTTTTTTCTATTATGAGTATATGTGTATCACTTTTTATTTAAATAAAATGAACTGAAAAATATATATAAAAAAAATAGGCTTCACTTACCCAGGGCCGGACAATATCCACAAGTAGGTAAGTTGACACGATCCCTGTGACATTTACTCATTTACAAATCATCCCACAATATGTCACCTTTCAGTTCATAGATAAATATTTATGTATGCAAAGATATACGAGGGTATCTCGCAAAGCAATTTGGTATACTGGGAATAACACAGATATTTGACAAATCATCGATCATCAATAGAATGCTTTTCACGTTGATTATCCTCTGAGTCACTATTGGTTCATCAATTATCATTAAATTATCTTTGAGCCTGGGTTTTGTAAGAATTAAACACCATGAACGTGGTAACGTGCTCTGAAAACTGTAAAATACTCGTCCTTATCCATAATGGTGGTTTGGTATTTCTGGTTGACAGGCAAGCCACTGACAGACAGAATTTCTTGTGATAACTGATCTAAGAAAGTTAACTGAACTCAATGCAAAAGCCCATTTTTCCCTCACTGAACTGAAATGTGGCTGCAGGGAAGGCTTTGGAGAAGAGGCAGATGAGTGAGCACTTTTCTCTTTTGAGCCTGCGCTTAGGATGAAATATGTATGGAAATTAAGTCATTTTCAGTTCATCTTGATTTTTGTTGCTCTCCTCATACCTTCCTGACCTTCCTTTGCCCCTGAGCTTTTTCAGCGCTGAGTGATGATCACGTAGGTAGAAATCATAGGGGAAGCATGTCATGCGTGCAGGATGCACAGGGATGCAGGAATTTAATTTTCTTTCCGTGCGAAGCAGCCCTGCCTGTTTAAGACTGATTTCCCTTTACAGCCAAATCTACAAAAGTGTATTGGGAGGAAAAGTTTTCCACTTTAAATAAATTCTGCTGCTTGTGCTTTACGTGAGGAGATTTATGAAGTTCATTTAAAAAATTGGCTAAGTAAAGGGAGTTTTCAATCTGAAATGAAGACAAACTAAGGGGGGGAAAGAAACATAAAAATATATGGAGATCTGACTCATCCCAGCCCATTAGCTCAGCACTGGTGCACACATCCGTAATGTTGATGCAGGAGTACAGTTCTGAAACCTGATTAGATTGTAAACTGGGAATTTAAAACAACAATCAAAGGCATCAGCTTTAGAGTACCAATCAAGGAATATTCTTGGTGTAGAAGATGATAGAGAGAAACAGAGAAAAAAATATTATATTTGATTCTCAAGGCCACTGTTTCAAGGCAATAGATAAAAGGTTAAAGCTCAATTCACATACAGAATGAGAAAATTACACAAATTTATGGCCTGAAAACCCCGAATCTGTTCATCTTTAATGTGATTTCTAGCTAGCAATCAACTTCTAATAGCCAAATAAAAGGATTAATAGGAAATTAACACAGAGAGCAGATTCTTAATTCTTACTTACATTTTTGTTCTTTGGCTTTGAATTTGCAGTTACAGAGCTCGTCATCCAGCCCCCCTCCAGCAAAGTCAAGTCAAAACATTTTTAGTTTAAAAAATTCTTCTTTATTTCTTTCTCTTTATTGCACAGTAGCTATAATAAGGCATGTTCCTCACATAGAGGAAAAAGAATGATGTCCCACGAATGGATGCATCAGCCTAATGTGATTAGCATATCTTTGCAGGTGATTTTTTTTTTCCTTGTGAGGGAAAAACATTCCCATCCTTTTCACATTGCTCAATTTATACAGAGGAAAATGAGTCATTAGGGATGGGTTATTGTCTATGGATGAGACAGTCCACTCATCTCGCGGTTGTATGCATTTTCTGTTTTAGATGCTACGCATTGCTCTAAGTTATCATGCATTGCCTGAGAAATTAAATGTCTTTCTTTGCACTGAGAAACAAATGCAGCAGAGCTCATTTTCTTTTGCTGAGAGGCAGAGCTAGAGCATCGGTATGAAAAGAATTATTCTTAATATAGATAAAAAATGTTTCCCCCAAAGTGTTGAAAATTCCCTTTTAGACTAAGCACAGTGGCTCTTAAAGAGAGACTGGCACAATCATTAACACCAATTTATGTAGGAGGTAATTTGAAAAGACTTGCAGAAGCCTGGGAAGCTAAGACTAGGACACATCTGTTCATTAGCTCTCCCTCTAACTACCATGCAGCCATGCCCCCTCACCTTCCTGAATCAGCGTTCCTACTAAATGAAGGATGTCCTTCTATGGACTCTGAGGAGCCTAGGCCTTGCCAAAACTCAGTGCACACAAAGAGCCCTGTGTTGGAGTCTTGCATCTGATCTACCACCCAAGAGAGTCATAAAAGAATTCAGTGTTTATGACTGTCAGGAGTGTATCTAAACTAAAATTTTAAGTAGGATTTCAACTTATTAATGTCATAAGTACAGAAAATGATATCTCCACTTGTAACATATATTATGACTCAAATTTGACAACGTCCTTGATAGAGTAGGTCCATGTTTATGAAGCTTGTCTGCAAAGAATTAAGACTACTTGAGTAATGTAGATTCTTATCTAGATCCAATCTGGGGGATCAAAAGACAACCCAAGTAGGTCTTTGCTGTAGGAAACTTGTGTTCTACAAGCTTACAAGTATAGTTCTGTATTGTTATCTGAGAAAAATTTCTTGAAGAAATTATGCATGTTATGTGTGTTCTTTAAAGCTCAGTGTTTTTAATGAAGTGTTCAATCTCTTAAGGGTTCAATTTATATTATGTATCCATTTAGGTTCAAAGTACGAGACAAAAAATAGGTTGCCAGTGGTGGTGTTGGGTGATTATTACACATATGGAAGAGAGGTCTGGAACGTATTAACTTAAGCTAGTAAAATTATTTAAATTGGTCTTACTTCTTATGGTTTGTCTTTGGGGACAGACAATACTTCTATTTAGAAGTGTTTTATATAAGAGGTGTATTTTCTTTGAGGAATGATTGAATAAGAGAGACAAAAGTTCTCTACAATAATAGTTTAGTGTTCAGAAGCTCTCTTTTTTCTCTCTGTTTTTGTATACAACATTAGTCTTTTACATTCCCTAATAGTATTTTTCAACTCATTTTTAATCTATTAAAATTAGATATTACAGTATGTGAGAAATGATCATAAATACATTTTGTGTTTTTTCATGGTAACCAAGTTGCATAGTATTCTGTGTACAGTTTGTGAACAAAGATTGACATTTTGAGTTGAGTAAGTGACAGACTGAAACTCTGACTTGAGTGAGAAAACAGCTGTCAATTATTTGGAAGAGAAAAATTGAATCAGACTTAATGCTCCATCTCTTGTCAGCCATCAGCACTGTCCATATGAGTGGTAATCAACTTCATCTTGGCATGTTGAATTGAGGTTCCCTGAGGCATATTGTAGTAACAATGGATATTGGTATCAAGATGTGTCAATGCATTTTAAAATATGTTTAAAGCACTTGTATAGACTGTTATTTTAAGTAAATCATATGTTTCCACTTCTCAAGTATTACTTAATAATATAAAACATTCATTGCCTGGGTACTACATGTTAGGCCCTATTCCATATACTTTCAATGCATTAAGTCACTGAATTCTCAAAATAACCCTATGAGATGAAGCTTCTTGTTGTCTCTATTTTATTGATGAGAAGCACAGAATGCTAAAGTAATTGTTGAAGTCATAAATTTAATTAAATGATGAAGCTGAAGTTAAACCACAGGGACTCTTGCTCCAGAGTTCAGGTTAGAAAAAAAAATATATATATATATAATTTTTTTTAATATATTTACGAATATCATCTACCAGGGATCTTTGCAAAATGTTCATGTCCAAAGATGCTTTACGGGTGCCAACACTGATATTATCTATTTATAATACTTTTCTGAGAGTACATTCATATTTAAAAGACAGTTGTCATGATCTAGTGATTTGTCACTCAATTAAATACAATGATTTTTGAATTGATTACATTATCATCATTTTATTCAAGCTTCCTTCTCAATATTCATGGGTCAATTTGCCTAGGAACTAAAGTTAACTTTCTGAGTTTAAGTCTTAGAGGAAATTTAAAGTAGATAAATTGTATTAAAATATATGAGAATAAATTTATAAGAACATACATGTTACTTATTAGTATTTTTCACAGTGAGTTCTGTAGGAAAACATATGATCATTTTCAAAAATAGAATAATCTTTTTGAAAGGATTTAGAATTAAAACTTGTATTACATTGATTATGTCAACAAGATTTGAGGCCCTTGTGTATTCCAGATGTTGTTTTTCACACTGGGGATATGGCAGTAAACAAAACTGACAAAATCCCTACCCTTCAGTTTATGTTTTATTGTTTATGGACCTATGACAGCTTCTAAAAGAAGTAACAAAGATGTAAATACTTACAATGGCTCAGGAGATAACCTATCTGTCAATAAGACAAGGTTAAAATACCAGGTCATGGTGAACTCTATGTGAACTAGAGTACTCTGATGTTTGAGGTTTCATTTCCTTAAATCATTTTATTAACCAATCAAATTTGACTGTTTTATAGAATAACACAGACTTCATTTTTTTCTTAAACCATCAAGGAGATTCAACCATCTCTTCTCGTCCTTTGTTCATACTTGAATAACTACTACAATGTACGCAAAAGAGGGTCAATCAAAATTGGTTTTAATCCTCTGGGGATGGGATGCCACTCTGGCTGCTTGGTTCACGCTTAGGTCCATCCCTTTGAGTTTGCTTCACTGTCTGCTCAAACGTGCCTATGTCTGAAGCCAAATCACTTCCAATCAATCTCCAAGCAGTGGATTAATGAGCATGACCTAATAATGTTTATGGATTATTTCAAGGCCAACCAGAAGAAATGTAAAATATCTAGATGAGTGGACAGTATTAACATCGCCGAAAAATAAGTAACTACTAGTGATTTTGTAGAAGTTAATAAGATTGGTAAAATTTGGGATTAGGAGATAATATCTAGGAGATTGGTAGAAAAAAGAAGTGAAATTACTTTTAATGAAAAATTATATCTACATTTAACCAAATTCATTTAGTATCTCCATTTTGTTTCTCTTAATTTCTGTACTTTTTTTTCAAAAATTCATGTTTTTCCATATGAATCATTTAAACATAATATAATTTTATGCTTGATTGTTTAATTTTAGGTTGCAAAAGTAGTATCAGTTAAATGGAGAATTTGGGGGATACAGAAAAACTCACAAAGGAAGGTCAAAACTTACCCATAACCCATAATTTAGTAATAATCTCCATTGGTTTTTTATTTATTAAGTATTCATATTTTTGCATGTAGAAATATATATTTTGTGCTACAAGTACAAAATAACTTTATGAGTTGATAATGTACAATTTACTACCCTATATTTAAAATTGAGTTGACTTTCTTCATAACCCCTAGAATTCTTCAGGGTTTATTATTTTGATTCTGTAATTAAAAATATTTTTAAAATTATTAAACTATTTATATTTTTGCGTTGCTTAAAGTTAGAAAATAAATTTATGGCTTATAAAAATGTTAATTTTAAATATATTAAATTTTCAAAAAGTTCATTTGTCTGCAACATATAACAAATAAATTCCCAGTAACAATAGCATTCTGAAACATTTGTATCCAATAGTAATATAATACAAAAAAATTACTATCTTAACACCATTTAAAATCTATAAATTAGCACTAAATTTAGTTCTAACACATAAACACAGTTTTATACTTAAAATATAAACAATTTTCAGTTCTCTATTGTATAGCAGATAGAAATTTCAATGAAAATATTGAAAAACTGCTAAATGCTACTGAATCAAAAGTCTATCAGAATGCTACTCAGATATGCAAAGAGATGATTCAGAAGTTTTTTCTTCTAAGTGATTGAATTTCCTCATAATCCATTGCAAAGAACTCCAAGGAACAATGAACTTGCCATTCGTTTTCTAGCTCTTTGGTGGTTGAAATGACTTCCTTTCTGTCTATAGGGGTAGGATTTTTTTAAGGTAACTGTTTTCATTATCCTTCCTTTTCCATATAGCATCTCTTTTTACATGTTTTTTTCACATTCGTCCTTCTTAAAGTGGCATTTTTGCAGGCCAGCTTCTAAGGGGCAATGATGCCCTGCATGAAGCAGAAGGAGAAAGACTGACTGATACTTAATAAATAAGTGTTACAAAGAATATTACACCCTTTACCTCAACCTGCCATAACACAAATTTATAAAATCAAGCAAGAAATAAGCCTTGATAATATCCTGAACATCTGTAAATTTATCAACAGCATTTCAATATATTTTCAGCACTTTTAGTTTTCAGTAGCAAGTTTTTAGTTGTCTAAACAGCTTACAAGTTACAGAGTATTTATTGTAATATATTGAGTGTAACTTATTTGTTAATAGCTACTTATTTTCGCCTCTGTGTATAAAACATATTCTGAAGAGCAGATATTTTATTTATCACAATAAATCTAATATTCTTGATTCCTAAAATAATACTTGGAGCAGTCAATGTTTATGGAAGAAACGAGGAAGCTGAGAATATTTGTTGAAACTCTTTAACATGCCCATAACCACTTTAGACCAAGATTTTTACCTTTTAAGAAAGAAAAATGATTGATACGGAACTTCTGTTTTCCTTCAAAATGTTCTGTGTTAATGGGTCCTAAAAAGACGAAAACTATCCTGCTAACATCTAGAAGCTGCCTGTCTCAAAACATTGACAACCTGAATGAGTTCAATATGTAAATTTCAGAACATACTCTACTCCCATCAAGCCGTCCCTAAGGTAGCTATTGTTTCTTTATTCATTTGAAAAATCTACCTATTTAGGTATTACTCCTCTCTAAAATGTTTTAAAAATTATAAGTAAGAGGCTAATTTGCTTGGTTTATAAATAACTCAAGAGAAAATTAGATGTTATTGTTATTAATAAAGAGAATCTCTTTGCCTATTTCCTTATATTCTTATCCTAACATAGTGACTAATGCCTAACACATAGCAGTCCTTGGTAACTAAAGGGGTATGTACTTTAGAGTTTATTTGACACTTTAACTCACACTATTTCATTTGTTACTCATTACTGCTAACATATTATTCATCATTCTTGAAATTAAAACAACAAACAGTAACTGCTACCACAGAATTATGTTGAGGCAGGTGGATCAAAATGCACACTCTAAATATTTCAATTTAAGAAGAAATGAAGAAAAGAGGAAATCATAAACAGGTGTACTAGAAGTAGAAAATGAGAGTTTTAAAAAAACATATGTCTTTATTTCACTTTTCTCCTAGCTTTATCAAGGGATAATTGAAAAACAAAAAATTATACGTATATATATACACACACACACATAGTGTATAATGTGATGTTTTGACATACGCTTATGTTATGAAATAATTCAATCTAATTAGCAAATCAATCACCTCACATTCTTTTTTGTGGTGAGAACATTTAAGATCTACTCTTATGGAAATTCCTAAGTATATATTATTATTAGTTATAGTTACCACAGAGTAATAAAGTAGATCCCCAGAAATTATTCACCCTAACTAAAACTTTGTACCCTTTGACCAACATCTCCCCAGTTAATTCCCACTCCTCCCCCTTCTAGCTCCTGGCAACCAGCACTCACTCTCTGCTTTTGTGAGTTTCACATTTTTAGAGTCCATATTATAAGTTATATTATGCAGTATTTGGTTTTCTATGCCTGGCATATTGCATAAATCATACAGCATCATCATATACATTATTCAGCATAATGTTCTCCAAATAAAAGGCTGAATAGGATCCCATTATGTGTGTGTATTTTTATGTATATTGTTCTAAATGCAATATTGGAGACCTTTGATTCTTAACTTTGGAGGTAGTAAACTTATATAGGATCGAAAGTGAAAATTATTTTTTCCCAGAAAAGATCAGACACAAAGTAATGCTAAATGAATATCAAATATAAACTGATGATCTAATGAAACATGAACTAAGCCACTGGTAAGGGCTAGTAATTGATTTTTCATAATCATTTTACCATGTTTGGCCTCCTGACTAACAAATGTCATCAGCAGCTTAACATCTACAAAAAGGCAAAATATATTCTCTTGTTGATATTATTTCAGTAATTGGAAGACATTGTGAAATATACCTTTAATTAGTACATTAAAAAACAATTATTAGTTTATGTTTTTAGACAGAAGTTATAAAAATGTAACTGAAAGGAATTGGTACAAAGCATCACAGGAGCCTCACTTTTTATATGTTATTGAAGTTGGTATAAATTCAAAGTACATTTTTATAACTCCAGGAAAGTATGCATAATACCAAGGTAACTATAAAGGAAATGGTTATAGAATATTCACAAAAGAAAAGAGAATTAAAATGTTTCAATGCAAGAAAATTAGCTATACACACAAAAAAAGTAATTTGGAAAACAAGGATTGAAAAAGATACAGGACATAAGGAATAAATAGCAAAATGATGTAAGTCCCCTGCCATCAATAATTATACATGAATGGAGTCAATCTTTAATTAAAAAACAGAAATTGATAGAATAGATTTTTTTAAGTATGATACAATTGCATTCTATCTAATAGAAAATCACTTTAGATTTAAAGAGTCAAATACTTGAAGTTGAAATTAAAAAGGTAGAATAATATATTTCATGCAAATGTAACCAAAATCAAACTGTTTTTGATTTAAAGTTTTCATGTGGTATAGCTATAGTTCATGTCAGACATGAAAACTTTAAATCGAAAACAGTTTGAGATAAAGAGGGCATTATATATTAATAAAAATTTAAGGACAGAAAGAACATATAACATTTATAAATATTTATCTAACGACAGATGATCAAACTTTAAGAAGAAAAATATGAAGAAATAAAGGGAGAATTGGACATTTCTACAGTAATAGTTGAAAGCCTCAATACCCACTGTCTATAATAAGTAAATAATAAACAATCAGACATAGGTAAGTAAGGAAATAAAGGACTTGAACATCACAAGTAGATGTAGTGGATATATGCAAGGCAATCTATCCAACAACAACCAAATATGCATTCGCTATAAGTGCACATGGGGTATTTTCAAGGCTAAAGCATATGCTTGGTCACAATTCTAGCCTTAGGAGATTTTGAGAGGTAGATATTATACAAGACATCTTGTTTGACCACAAAATAATAAAGTCAAAATTCAATAATAGATGAAAACCTAGAAAATCCACAAATGTGGAAATTAAATAGTACATTTCTAAAAAACTTATGATCAAAAAAGAAATCACAAGGGACTGCATAGTATTCCACTGTGTAAATATACCACAATTTATTGATTCAGTCATGGGTTGTTGGGCACTTGGGCTTCTTCCATGACCTAGCAATTATGAATTGGTCTGCAATGAACATTCTGATACAAATATCTTTATTGTAGTGTGATTTTTGGTCTTCTGGATATATACCTAGTAGAGGAATTATAGGATCAAATGGAAGGTCTATTTTTAGTTCTCTAAGTGTTGTCCAGATGACTTTCCAAAAGGGATGTATTAGTTTGCAACGCCACCGGCAGAGTAGAAGTGTTCCCTTTTCTCCACAACCCCACCAGCATCTGTGATTTTGTGATATGGGCTAATCTTGCTAGTGATGATGATATCTCAAAGTAGTTTTGATTTGCATTTCTCTGATGATTAAGGATGGTGAGCATTTTTTCATATATCTGTAGGCCATGCACCTGTCTTCTTCAGAGTTACCTCCTTCATGTTTACATGGATGGAACTGGAGAATATTCTTCTCAGCAAAGTAACTCAAGAATGGAAGAAAAAGTATCTGATGTACTCAGCCCTACTATGAAACTAATTTACAGCTTTTAGAGGAAAGCTGTAACCCAATTTTAGCTCAGGAATATGGGGAGAGGGGAGGGGGGGAGTAGGGAGGGTGGGTAGAGGAAGGGTGATTGGTGGGATCACTCCTGTGGTTCATCCTATAAGGGGACATGTGAATCTCTCTAATTGTAGAATATAAATGTCTTAACACAATAACTAAGAAAAAGACATGAAGGCTATGTTAACCAGTTGGATGAAAGTATTTCAAATTGTATATAGAAAAAGTATACTATACCCCATGATAGTATTAATGTACACAGCTATGATTTAATAAAAAAATAAATCATAAGGGAAATTAGGAAATACTCAGAGAAAAGTAAAAATGAGAAGACAACATACCAGAGGCGGGGCGGAGATACTGTGGCACTCCCTGAACTGGCAACCTCTCCTCGCAGTTGCCCAGCCCCTCCAGCCCCTGGAGCCTCCTGTGGAACAGCTCCCCTGCAACCCACTGTTCCTCTGCAGGCTGCTGCTGCAACCCCAGGGCAAAGAAAGCAAGTCCTCTCCTCCACTTGGGCTGCTGGCTGGGGCTCCACCTGCCCTGTATCAACATCATCTTATATGTAGAAAAGCCCCAAGAAAAGATTACACACAAAAATAAAATCAAATACCAGTTAGATCTAATAAATTCAGCAAAGTGGCAGAATATGAAATGAAGAACAATGATATATAAAAAAATCAGTTGTATTTTTATATACTGATAAAAAAATCTGAAAAAAAAATTAAGAAAACTATTTACTATAAATAGATCAAAAAGAATAAAATACTTCAGAATTAACCAGGAAGGTAAAAGAATCACACAATGAAAACTATAAAACTTTTCTGAGAGAAATTAAAGAAGATATTAATAAATGGAGAAAATTCTCACATTACGAGTTGGAAAACTTAATCTTGTAAGAGGTCCCTAGTATCTGTAACAACCTAGAGATATAATGCATTTCCTATGAGAATGCCAACAACACATAGGAATATCTTTACAAAAACTCATGGAATCCCAAGGCAGTCCGACTAGCTGGAACAGTTTTTAAAAAGAAGAGCAAATGTCGTGTACTCACTTCCTGGGGGGAAGACTTAACAACAAAGCTGAGCAACCAAACAGTCATATGGCGCCAGGATAAAGAAAGTCATATGGACTGATGGAGTAAAGGAGTCCAGAAATAAACCCCAACAGACATGGTCAAATGATTTTTGACAAAAGCGTTAAGATCATTCAATAGAAAAAGTACAGTCTTTTTAAGTAACAGTGCTAAGAAAATTAGATATTCAACATCCTACATAAAAATTAACTGAAATGGATCAAAGACCAAACTGGAAGACCTAGAACTATAAAACTCTAAGAGGAAAACATGGGGCAAAAGCTTTAAATTTTGAATCTGGCAATAATTCCTTGAAAATAATGCCAAAGGCAAAGAAAAAAATAATCAAAAAATAGACACATAGGACTTTATGAAAATAAAAGCTTTCACATACTACAGAACACCATCAACAGATTGAAAAGGATATCCTCAGAGTAGGAGAAAATATTTGCTAGTCATACATGTGATAAGGGATTAATATCTAAATTATATAGAGAACTCTTAAAAATAAACAACAAAAACAAACAAACTGATATTAAAAACAAGCAATGGACTTGAATAGATATTTCTACAAATGATATATGAATGACTAGGAGCCTATGAAAATATGTCCCACATTGCTAATCATTAGGAATGCAAGTCAAAACAGCAATGATCTCCTGCCTCACACCCATAATGCAGCCACTACCATCAAATTAGCAGAAAATAACAAGTACCCAAATGTGGAGAAAGTAGGACCCTCAGGCACTCTTGATAGGAATGTAAATGTTAAATCTTCTGCGGAAAACAATATAGCCTTTCCTCAAAACTTCAAAAATGAACTTGCCATATAATCCAGCAATTGCTCCTCTGAGTATATGCTAGAAAGTGTAGAAAGCTGGGTCTTGAAGAGAGATTTGTACATCCATGTTCATAGTACCATTATTCATAATAATCTAAAACAAAGATTAGTGTTTTAATCTAAAACAAAGCAACTAAGTCACCTAGTCACAGATAAATGGATAAGCCAAGTATGATACACTTTAGATGTAGATGAAAGACATTTTGATACAAGCTACAATGTAGACAAAAGCTGAGGACATTGTGCTGAAGTGAAATCAACCCCTGTTAAGAAGCATTAATGAGCAGGTCAGCAACAAGATTTCATTAAAAAAATGTTGAAATATGTCTCAAAATACTAGAGTGTGTTACTTCAGGAAAGTAAATGAATGTCTAGCCTTTCTTCATTGTTGTTCTTCGGGCCTTCTCTTCCCTAAGTTGGCTTGAGGCACCTAATTTATTTGGATTAATATTAGTCCCCCTATAATAAACGCATTTTCAGAATTGCCATGTTCTGTGTGGGGGGCATACTTTTTTCCTGCTTCTTTATCATCATTTCATTGGTAGTTTAGCCGTTGACCCTCTCTCAGAGTTAATCCCTAATCACTACCTTATTTTTTGTGACAGAATATACCATTCCCCAAATATATGCTATGGAAACCTAATAAATGATAAAAATGATGCCAAATGTTAAAAGTATGGACGTGTTATTTTTCAATTCTAGCAAGAAATCATTGACAAGCACTGGGCTGCCTCGCTCCTAAATTATAACATGCTCTGTCAGCTAAAGACTGATTTGTTGTTAAGTGAAATGCATGAATGGATAGAGTATGAATATAAAGATGGAACATTCTGTCATGCAAGTGTAAGTGGGAACTTCTGACAGCCAGTGTCCCAGTATTCTCTGAGGCCCAATAAATGTAAAGAGGTGGAAAAAAAGAAAAGGACCAGAGGGAATGATTTATGAGAACTTATTAGAAAAAAATATATGTGGCTGCTTTGGCCAGACTAAAAATAATGTGGGAAGTGAGTAGAAATGGATCATCTATTTTATTCTATTCAGTGCCAACTAAAATGTTCCCATTGAAATTGCTTGAAAAAATGCAAAATCATGTGCTTCAAAGCTACACTAGGGAGGATCACAGTACTGCCATATTTAAAATACGATTTTAAGTGACATTCTGCCATTAACTTTAGATGTGCCTTATCTTCTTAGCCAGCTTGTAAAACACCAGTATGTGTTTTCCATATTCTGAGGTTGAAAACTTCCTTGGCCTTTGGTATCTTCTTTCCTTTTGTGAATTCACGCTATTTTTCACTAAATTCTTTTATAACTAGTTTCAAAATTTCTGCTAATTTTAATTCCAACTGTCATTGTAAGTTACTTTTCTTATGATTGAACCTTGATCAGAGTGAAAAAGATCTTAAAAGCCATTCTGCATTACATATGCTGTTTTTTTTGTTCATTTGTTTTGGGTACGTTATTCTTAAAAATGTTTATTTTGTGCCCTGCCATCTTACGTTGTCTTGAGCTTCCTATTTGGGTTCAAAATATTTCATAGATCGAACATATTTTACACTGGCTGACACAGTTTAGCCAGATAAGTAGTTTGGTGCAGATCAGCATTTAAGAGATAAAACTCAAGGATCTGAGAGACCGGGTTCAACTTTAAGCCACACATTTTTTAACTCTGTGACTTGGGGCAAATTAATTACCCTTCCAGAGCCTCCATTCCTCACATGAAAGGTAGAGATAGTTCTACATACGTACTTACAAGAATAC
This sequence comes from Galagoides demidoff, assembly GCA_963574575.1. NCBI lineage: Eukaryota > Metazoa > Chordata > Mammalia > Primates > Galagidae > Galagoides > Galagoides demidoff. The sequence continues at coordinate 19,372 of CAUYQV010050813.1, forward strand.
CTGGCAGGTAGAGATACTTAATAAAATGTTGGTACTAAATAATAAATGTTATTATTTAATTCGTTTCTGAAAATTAAATGAAGAAGTTGGTATAATAGCACCATGCCCTCAGTTTTCCACCTTTATCTTAAGAAGAAATAAGTCATTGAAAAAATCTCCTGGTTCAAAACAGAGACTAGTGGATGAAACAAATTAAACAGATTAAGTTTCATCCAAGGCTAGGGACTGATGCGTTGTTCATTGGGCTTATTTGAGTGATAGCCCAATCCCAAACTTGACATCTTTGCATTTCCTTTATAAACACAAGGTAAGCAACTGAATATAAGGCTAGCACAAATGTTCACTTCTGACCTGAGTCATTAATGTAATTTCCATCATCTACTATATTCATCATGAGGAACAAAATCCAGAGAGTGAAAATCTCCTACTTCAGGACCAGAGGTGGAAGTCTCAGAGGAAATATCATTAACACCATTATTCTGTTTTTTAAATGTTATTTTTAATATTTGCTACATATTCAAATAAATGTTCCTTTGAGACAGCTTGAATATTATCACGCATGCTTTTATTTGTATATAAGGAGACAGATGGGATTGAAATAAGCTTTCTAAAACTCCTTCAGAATAGTACAAACCATTGTTCTGCATGTCTCATCTCTAGTTTATCATTATATTGACGTCCTGCACTTTCTATATTCAGCCATATGACTCTGGTTTAATCTTAGCCCAGCCATTAATTCCAAAGTCAGGCATTACAACCAGGCTATTATGCTATTATCTTTGGTTTTCCTTTGTTAACTATTGCTATGACTTCAAAATGTTTTTTCATCTCTTCTTCATCCCCACTTTTAAAATAAATGACTAATGATGTTCCTATTGCATTTTTTACTTTTTCAGTCTGTTTGCTAAACTCTTGCCATAGTAGTTTTTAAAAAGCCTATCTAATCACATTATTTTCCTATTTTATTTAGTATTTAAGCAAATGTATAGGATGAGGTACAAACGCCTTAGCAAATCAGACTAAAATAGTATTGGTTATTCTCCATCCCCATGTATTAGCCTTGTCCCCAAATGTGCTTTCCTCTTTTCTTCTTTGAGAGTTCTTTTCTTTTCTCTCTCTCCCTCTTCCTCTCCCCCTCCCTCATTATTTCCTTTATTTCTTATTTTAAGACAGGGCCTTATCTTGTTGCTCAGGCTGGTTGTGAGCTCCTAGGCTTAAATGATCCATCTAGCTGAACCTCCCAAACAGTTGGGACCACAGACACATGCCACCAAACATGGCTATTTTATTTGTTTATTTATTTTTAGAGACAGGGTCTCTGGGAATATTTTCAGCCTCCTAAATATTGAAAGAATACTAATAGCATACCCTAATTACTGTGAGCCTTTGGCCATTCATCTCCTAGTGGTGGGAATGCTTTTCCTCTGCTAGAAGTTTAACAGAGAAGCCTGGAGCTGGAACTTTCTTTGGCCTGAGGCTACAGATGGCAAGGATGCACGTGTTTGGAGTGTCTGCCTGCAGATTCATGGGCAGATGAGGGATAGGAAGTGTGGTGTAGGGGGTGTCAGTTACGGTGCTAGCATAGTCATATATTTTCCAGACTGGTTTCCTCAGCCAAATCTGAGGAAACTATAATAATCTTTTAAAAGTTTAATTATGCCTTTATTGTTCGGATCAAATTTTTTTTTTTTTTTGAGATAGAGTCTTTCTATGTTACCCTTGGTAGAATGCTGTGGCATCACAGCTCACAGCAACCTCAAACTCTTGGGCGTAAGCGATGCTCTTGCCTCAGGCTCCCAAGTAGCTGGGACTACAGGCACCTGTCACAACTCCCTGCTATTTTTTTTTTTTTTTGTAGTTGTCATTATTATTTTTAGCAGGCCTGTGCCCCTAGTTCGGAACCACTGGCCCCAGTGTATGTGGCTGGTACCCTAATCACCATGCTACAGGTGCCAAGCCAAGGTATCAATTTTTCTTAACACTGTACACCCATCCATAGGAACAATCATGACTACATTTGATATTTTAGTATTTTAAATAGTCACAACCATGTTTTAATAGCGGTCTCTCAAAGCATATCTTTTTGTGCTTTTGGTGGTGAGGAGAAACTCAATTGATTCTCTATGTACAATCAGGAACTTGAGAGGAAGAGATTGCCTTTTCACATTTTTAGCACTTAGCATTTTGCTTATTATTCAAATTGATGAGTAATACATTTATTCAGTTTATAATCTATCATTCATGTCAACAGCAGATTAATATTTCAAACATCACGCTTTCATCAAATGTTTTCACTGCTCAATTATCTGCTCATATAACTGCTAAACTGTCTTCAAAGGCATCCTGTCACCTGAAGATCAGATGAGAATCTTCTCTCTTGTATTTCATACTACAAATTAGTACATGTAGATGTCTTCCACGCTACATGAACATGGCACTCTGAGTGAACTGGATTGCTGATTGTCCCCCAGCACATATTGTACTTTGTATAAACTTTGCCTTTGCTCAGGTTATCACTTTTGCAAGAACATCCTCCACAACATCTATTGACGAAAGCTTGTCTTTGCTTAACCCCCACTTTCTCTGAGACATCTTCTATTTCAATTTAATTCTAAAGATGTTCTTGTTTTTTTAAAAGCCTTCTTAAGCCATAAATCTAACATATCATGT